>JBBPSD010000006.1:0-141211 GCA_038093415.1 Xerocomellus chrysenteron
AGAGACAGACGAGGGGCATGAAAACCAACAAAATGACGAGTGTATTAAGCAGTACCTTTTCCCAAACGACAACTCGGAGACGAGTGATAGAAAAAGAAAAAGAAAAAGAAGGAGGGGGGGGGGCGAAGGAAACAGACGGGACACAACAAGAAAACGATGACTCAGAGACGAGTGACAGAAAGAGAAAAAGAAGAGGGGGCAGAAAAAAATGGACAGATGAAAACAGAAAGGGGAAAAAAGTGCAAGGGATGAGGAAGAGAACGAGGGCAGGTAATGGGAAAAAAAATTAAAGAGAAAGCAAAGGAAGGGCACAATCAACAACGAAAACAAGAGCGAAGAAAACTATGCGGCGACCGATGTGTCCTGTTCGAGGTAGTTGATGCATAGATGATCGGCACCATCACGCTGGATGATGCGGTCTCCAGAAATGGAGCCATCGACCTTGAATCCAGAGTAAAGCCGGAACAGAACCAGGGTGGGATAGCCGCTCATGTCCGAAAGCATGACAGCACGTGCGACGAGCATTTGAAGGAAGGCTTGGACTTCAATGACGGGCACATTGGGGCTAGTTCCTGTGACTGTGGTCTCGTAGACCTGCTGGACCATCCGCAGGAAGGCCGATGCATGGAATGTCGTCCCGTCCGAGAAGATCCCCTGTGGCTGAGGCCAGTCAGGTAGGTCTGGGGAGTCAGAAGTTGACTTTGATTTGATGCCATCTGCACAGATGCCACACTTGTGGTTCAGGGTGGACTTCTCTGGACCCGGGTACATGATAGTCTTGCAATGCGAGCATGTCGGGACTTTGCGGGACTAGAAAAGAGGCGCATCAAGTCAGAAATAAGTGATTCGAGAAAAGAGTCGCTCTCACCTTTCAGGTGGTGGTATTGGCCTTGATGAGGTTGATGACAGTGCAGTGGTGTCGCCAGAACATCTCTGAGTTTCGACGGGCTACAGAAGCAGATTGTAGTGGCTGTAGCAGAAAAGAAAATAGTACTTACATGTGTAGTTGTCCTTCAAGACTCTCTCGATCACTCTCGGCTCCAACTCACCCAGCTTGCAAAGTAGGGCGAGCGGATTCTTCCTGATGGCCGATACACCACACTTCTCAACCAATCGATGGTTGAATTCTTCAGTTGCATCAACCCACTTCCTCAATGTCATCTCGTAAGAGATCCAGTGAAATTCTGCCCGCATTTCCATGAAGAGAAAGAACTCGGCGTCACCTTTGATCGTGAGAGAATCGGGGTGGATTTGCGTTGCGGAGAGGAACAAATGCTGGGACCTTGTGACGCCGGTCAGAGTCTGGCTGCAGGTGGCAGGAGTCTGACTTTCAACGGGCAATGCTCTTGCCGGGGGTTTGGGAGTTGCAGGTGGCTCCATCTCTAAGTCGACGGTGAGAGATGTTGGGGGGACTAAGGGTGCGGGGTCCATGACCTCAACTCTTCGCAACTTTGGTGGGCAAGGACCCTTCACCGAAAACCTAAAGTAATGGTCGAGTGTTCTGCTGGGCGTTTCGGCTGCTTCATCAGCGCCAGGGACATGTGGGGGCTCCTCTGCCTTTCGCTTGGCTGCAACGGCCGATGGCATGACGTCTGGGGAGCGCAAGAAATATGGGCCAGGCTGACTCGAGACCTGTGGAAGTTCAAGCAGCTTGGGATCGATGTTCAACTCATTGAAGATGAAGTCTTGGCTTGATTGGATCGCCTGACACTCGACAGTGGTGTCCATGTGATTACCGCTTGTGTCACCTTGCAAATTGACCTGGAAAAGGGCGGCATCGACCTGGAATTTGTTGACTTCTTCCTTCACAAGCCCACCAAACATCATGATGTGCTCTAAAGGCGCTAGGCCAAAGGTCTCTCCAGAGTTGACGAACTGGAGCTCAGGGAGAGGAACGAGAGCAGATTTTGGATCGAGCATGCGAAGCCGATTGTAGAGCTTGGCGATCGCATCAATCATACCTGTGTGATGAGATCCAGCCGTCGATGCAATGAATGGTGTCTTCTCATGGCGCTGAAAGCCAATACGGATGTTCTGGCGATGAACGAAGTCGTGGCTGAGGGCAGTGAGCATCACAATTCCACTCGGTTGCGATTTCTGAAGCATGTTCCATGCTTTGTGGCATCCTTCAATGCGGCTCCCATCAGACATGATATCTTGTCGGAAGCACTGTAGACAGCCTCTCCATACATGTCTAAGTTGTTCCTGGTGAACCTAGAACCAGGATTGTCGTCAGCAATACGTCAACATGGGTTTCATGATTGCTTCACCTTCTCAGATGCAACTGACCACACTGTTCCTTTCAGTGCCCACTTGTCGTATGCAGCCACTAGGCGCTGCTCCTGCTCGACCTGGTCCCAGTGTTTGGCTCCTCACTTACTCTCGCTAGCATGTTGCTTCAGGATCGCGTTGGTAACATCGGACATGACCACCACACGGTGAGGGTTCTTGCTCCCACCCAAAATAGTCGCCATGTACCTGGTTACCATACGTTTTGTTAGGGTACTTGTAGTACTCTTAGAGCGAGGAAATGTAAGACATACCTTGCGATAAAATGCCAAACGTCTTGGATCGAATTGCTCTCGGGAAACACAGCGGTGATCGCACTCCGGGTTGCACAACAGTTGTTGCTGACGAACATCTCCGGTGAGGGTCGGCCGAGAAGCTGAGTGCGATGACTGAGTCCCATGAGAACCTCTCGGATTTCTGCATTGGCCTTTGTCTGACAGAAGCGCTGTTGAACAAAGGACTTGTCAGTCAAGCAGTGAGCGAATCGGATGTGTGACATACCCAGGCGATGATCTCACTCTCTTCGTTGATCACACTCAGGACCCCACCCTTGAGATACTTTGCTCGTTGACAGTCCTTGTCAGATACAGTAGCTTTGTTAGAAATCTTGAATGTGCTGTCGAGAGAGCCACAGATTGCTATAATCATGCAATGAGTGGTTCATAATGATGCATATGCGAGGAACCATTGAACTAACCTGTCAATGACTTCATGTAAGACTGGGACTCACCCTCCCTTGCACGTGCAGTGAATTCAAAATAGACTTCCGTGATGACGTCTGCTGAGATGCAGCGTGCATTGTATCTGAGAGGGTTATTGAACTTTGAGAACGGTTGAAGACCTTTGTGATTGGCACCGAAGAATGAGGCCACGGTCCTGGGTCTTTTCAGCATTTCATCCATCCGGTCCAAGTACTCGAGCATCTGGCAGTGGTACTCCAGCAGGTGGAGCTCTAGCATGACGTTGACCATTTGGTAAGCGAAAGTCAGCCTGATGATGCCAAGCAACACTTACGCTTGACTTGCTCTGCTAGGCCACCGGACGTCGAAGAAGGCCGCAGTTCAATGATGAGGTCGAACAGCTCTCGTGTCAATCCGCAGCGGTGGAGGAAAATAGGTATGCCTCCTGGCATACGTGAGGTCAGTCATGGCACTACATGGCAACTTGATGCACGCCACCGCTTACGTGGAATTCTCCAGTGTTCCCACTGCTTCCAATAGGCACAGCTTGTCGTCGCACAACAATAACTAGACGACTGTGCGCTGCTGGCCTCAACTTGCAGCACATCCAAAGGTGCGTTCGGGTCTCTTGGGTCGTTCACTTCGTCTTGCTCATCCAAAGTCTTGTTTTTCGGGTCCACATTCCGCTTCTGCAGCTTACACGTGTTGCATCGCAGCTGCAAGCCCAGCACGACCTCATCTTGAAGAATACCGTGAAGTTCTCGGGCGCCGGTACCCGTCCATCCCTCCCAGGTGACATCTGTGGAGGACTGACACTGGGGACAGCAGGCGAGTTCAGGATAATAGAACAGGTGGATGATATTGACTGGCTTCAGATACTGCACCTCCAGGCCAACGTCGTACGATCCCGATCGTTTCTGGATGTGCAAGTACATTGGCAGGATGAACCGAGGGCCAAGGAGAGGGACGTCTGAGCTCAGCTTGGCGGCCACATCGCCCTTCTTGCGCGGCCGCGTCTTGTCCCAGACAAAGCTGACATATTCAACTACTTGCGCCTCCCATTCAAGCTGGCAGCGCAGTCGAGGACTCTTCCTGGATTCAGGAAGGTTGTCCCACACATCCGCTCGCCGCTTCACCTGTAGATCATCAGCATGCGCATGTCAGTTCAGCAAACCAGACACAGTTCAAGCCCACCGAGTTCGTCCATTTGGCATGGAACGTTCCGCGGTCCTTGGGTGCAACGAGCGACAAGTTTCGAAGGAGTGAAGTAACTATTTGTGGTTCGAAAATGGACATGGCGGGTCGGGAAGGAACGCAACTCGGAGTAGGAGGCTCAGGGGTTGGGTCCTACCGTCCTGCATTTAAGCCTGAGTATTTCTAGTGTTTTATACTCTGTACCACTCCTTAACCTCGCACACTGGCACACCACAATTTCGAGTTATTGCCGTCCCGCACTATACTTGACTCGCACACTCTCGTCATATTGGTACGTCAAAAACACCAGTGCCCGGCGCCCAGTGTGGGCCATGCTGAATCCCACCACAGCATAATCAAGAACCCACACAGATGGCCGAGGCGAGCTCCACTGCAGCCGCTCGGAGTAACGAGCCGGCTGCAGTTCAGCCAAGTCCATTTGATGATAACAAGACACAATCGGTGCCGGATCATGGCACGACAAGGTACAACTGCCATGATAGTGATGTTATTGACCTTACAGTGGATGAAGACCTCGGGTGGTCGCGTTCAGTCTCACAAGAATTAACCCGACCACTTGCCGCTGATAGCGGAGTCAGATACTCAACTTCGTGCGTCTTCAACACTTTCTCCTAACCGTCTCATCACAACTGATCACCACCGGCACTTGGCACCAGTTCACCACATCGATATCAGGTCACACAGTGATGATGAGTCTGCGTGTGGGCCAGTTCATCACATTGATATTGCTGTCACTTCACGTGTTGGACTCCACACGATGCTGAAGAACATTGGAAAAAATCATGGATTCCATCCTCGAATAGTCAACAGGGTATACAGGGAGTCTAATAGCCTACAAGACACTGACGAAATCTTACGTGCA
This sequence comes from Xerocomellus chrysenteron, assembly GCA_038093415.1. Taxonomy (NCBI): domain Eukaryota; kingdom Fungi; phylum Basidiomycota; class Agaricomycetes; order Boletales; family Boletaceae; genus Xerocomellus; species Xerocomellus chrysenteron. The sequence goes on from JBBPSD010000006.1 coordinate 5,047, forward strand.
ATGCAAGAAGCAGCGCAGGAACGAGGAGATCACGAGATTCAGCATAGGTCAAAGAGGAGGAGGAGCTCCAACTCGAAGATGTAGTAGCCCTGGGCCTTTCATTCATCTCCGTACTATTTACTACACAGTGCAGCATGCAACATGGTGGTCATATTGTCAGTATAACGGCAACCCGAGGATGCTCGCCTGCACCCGTAAATTGGTACCACGACACCCACTTACACCTCACCCCTTGGGTGGTTTCGGCGGCTTCCGGGTGACGACCCCTTCGAGGGCTTCTCGGCTCGCCTTCCGGCTCGCACCCCTGCGCATGACCAATCTGCCAACTTGGGGAGGGCGTCACGTGTGTGTGTGTCGACCTTGAAGGCTATGCATGTCCGCCGTCGAATGTCACGGCGTTGCTCGTGGGACTCCTGTTTTGGTGTTCAGCGTTGATGATAAACTTCATGGCCTAGGTCGCAAAAGCTGTTTTCCGTTCTGAGCTGAATCGGCGGAGAGTGAGCTGTGCTCATGAAACCCATCAATCGGTCGGAAGGTGATTGATACACAATGACCTCTCGTGGGTCAAACATCTGCGCCGCACTGGCCCGTCACCATCCTCCACTATGACAGTGCCTCGCCCTCGCCTCGTCCCTCCACATGCCCTCGCCACAAATGTGAGCGCCGTCACTGTCACCATCGCCCGTCACCTCATCCCCACCTCCATGCAATGAGGACAACAAGGACGACCACGCGCCCCCCCCCTCTCTCTCTTCCTCGACCTCACCCACAACGCAATGAGGATGAGGATGCAACCACCACCACCTTGCAACGACGAGGTCGCGTTGTCCTCACTGACCTCGTCTGTCCCTCCGCGACGGCGATGACGCCTCGCCCTTGCCTTGTCCCTCCTTGTGCGACGACGACGATGCGGCCTCCCCCTCGCCCTCATCGTGACCTCGCCCACCATTCACACACTGGCAGGACGACGACGGCATCTCGCCTCGTCCCTCCACATGCGACAACAACAACGACCTCATCTGTCCCTCCACACGTGACGACGACGGTGCCTTGCCCTCGCGCCGTCCTCACCCACTGTGCCACACGCACGCGTACAGTACATGCCATACCAACACCCACACCCTCCCGACTCAACCTCACCATGTCAGTTCACGCGTATGTGTGCTCGTGCAGCGCGTGCTCCCGTCACCCTCATCACCCTCGTCGCCTTGTCGCACCGTTGCCATCCCTCGTCGCCTTGTCATGCCGTCACCATCCCTCGTCAGCCGTCACTGTCCCTCGTCACCTCGTCATACCGTCACCGCCCCTCATCGCCTCGTTGCGCCGTCGCCATCCCTCGTCGCCTGGTCACACCGTCGCTGTCCCTCGTCGCCCTCAGCTTGCCACGCACCAACGGTGTTTCATCGAGTTTGTCGCATCCACCCTGGAGCTGATCGTGCATGTCACGATGCGGAGTGAGGTGGAGGCACCATATACATACATACATGTAAAAATATTCATGTAAAAGGCTCTGATCCTACTGGTACTAACTTAAATATGTATGACATGTGTAGATACCCCTGGGGTAAACCCGCCACGGGTCGGTACCCGAGTACCCGTGGGTTGGTTGGCGGGTACGGGTTGGACCTGTACCCACCGCTTACCCGTGCAGATCCCTACTCGCACACACGATTCCACGAATGACTTAACATTTCAATGATGCTTGTCACTCTCTACTTGAATAAATTGATCACCATGTTTTAATTGATTGCCATCTTCTCCAAGCAAGGTATTTGCCGTCGCAGACGGCACTCCCAAGTTCTAAGCAGCAGTCACAACGTCACTGATAACACGTGATTTTTCTTCCCTCAGTGTATTGATTGATTCAAGTCTGTCTGCAGCGCTATTTGTTTTTTTTTCGAGAGGACATGGCCGTGTACCCTTGAAGGTTTCATCTTGATCACAGTCATAGACTGAGCATCATATCACAACCCTATTTGGCTGGTTTTCCATTTCTTCGCAATTGGTCGTTTATACGCTAGAATCACCGAACCCCGAACACCGCCTCACTAAAGCAGTCGGTCAGCACTCTGCCATCCGAACCATTTCTCCCAGACGACTTGATATTAGAACTGCACGGAGAAAGTAGACCGGTCTCGTTATTAATCATCTTCTGGAGAATTCTAGTCGACTGGCTGAACATTTGCCCAAGAGGAAGCGGGCTCGGCGTTATTATCTGCTGACCCATGTCCGACGGCTACTATCTTCCTCGCCCGAAGCGCCGACAGCGAAAGCATTCAACCAATCAAGCGTGATCAGCCAAATTTCAGCGCACATTGTTCCGAAAGAGTAATCCGTTGTCGGCCGAGCTCTTTGAGATCGGCCGAGATTGGCTCGTTGGTTAAATTTAAATAACGCATTGCTCAGGCTGAGCCGAGTAGCATTAATATTGAAACACTCTTTCGCCTCGATATCTACATCGCTTCCAAGACCAACCACAATATGCCAGCCCCCGTCACTGGACCCCGCACTTTGTACGATAAAATCTGGGACGACCATGTCGTGTGAGTGATAACCATGCATATTGGCATTGAATTCATTGGCCCTCAGCGATGTCATGGAAGATGGATTGGCTCTTATCTACATCGATCGGTATGTGCATCGGTCTCACAAGTCAACCCAATGACGAGCTTGGCTCGCAGCCACCTTGTTCACGAAGTCACGAGCCCTCAGGCGTTCGAGGGATTGTACGTTCCCCATCTGCTCATGCCAACTTACTTGCTCATCGCCCGGGTAGGCGGACAGCCGGACGGAATGTTCGCCGATCAGATTGCACCCTAGCAACACTCGATCATAACATTCCGTGAGTGACTTGGCACTATCGCGTAGGTACTAGATCAAAATCTCATCCAATATTAGTACGGTCTCTCGCAAAAACTACAAGTCCGTCGATACGTTTGTAGCAGAACCCGACTCCCGCGCACAGTGTGTGGCCGTCGAAGAAAATGTCAAAGAATTTGGACTCACTTATTTCGGTCTGGCAGACCGACGTCAGGGTATGCAGTTCTGTTCTTCTGCCAACTTTATCGCTGACCGTACTACAGGCATTGTGCATGTCATCGGACCCGAGCAAGGTTTCACAGTGAGACGCCATCCCGTACTTTTGACGCTCAGTATATCATACTGACTTCTTACAGCTTCCGGGTATTACATGCGTCTGTGGCGATTCACACACCTCCAGTATGTCCATAATATCAGATCTTCACAATCATTCATCATTCCTTTGCATAGCTCATGGCGCATTTGGTTCACTGGCGTTCGGCATTGGGACATCCGAGGTGGAGCACGTCCTTGCTACTCAAACCTTGCTGCAACGAAAGGGGAAGAACATGCGCATCACCCTAGACGGTGCCCTCGCCGAAGGCGTTAACTCGAAGGACGTTATCCTGCATATCATCGGACTTATCGGAACAGCTGGAGGCACGGGCCATGTCATCGAATATACCGGCCCCGTCTTTCGCAACTTCAGCATGGAGGCTCGTATGAGCGTCTGCAATATGAGTATCGAAGCTGGTGCCCGAGCTGGTATGGTTGCACCAGATGAAGTAACCTTTGAATACCTCCGCAACCGTCCTTTGGCTCCCAAGGGCGAAGACTGGGACCGCGCTATAGCCTATTGGCGTACCCTCAAGAGCGATGATGACGCAAAATTCGATCGCGAACTAAAGGTCAATGCAGCTGATATACCACCCACTCTGACGTGGGGCACATCCCCGCAAGATGTTGTTCCTATCACTGGTTCCGTTCCAGATCCTGCAACAATGACAGACCCCGCTAAACGGGCCTCTGCAGAGCGGGCTTTAGCGTATATGGGCCTGCAACCGAATACCCGCATGGAAGACATTGCCTTGGACAAAGTCTTCATTGGTTCCTGCACCAACAGTCGTATTGAAGATCTTCGTTCTGCTGCTCGAGTCGTGTTGGCTGCTGGCCCCGACGCCAAGGTGTCGCCGAACGTCCAAGCTATGGTTGTTCCTGGTTCAGGGTTGATTAAGCAGCATGCAGAGGCAGAGGGATTAGATGTCATCTTCAAGCGGGCCGGTTTCGACTGGCGAGAGGCAGGATGCTCTATGTGCTTGGGCATGAACCCAGATCAACTAGCCCCTGGTGAACGCTGTGCCAGTACGAGTAATCGTAACTTTCAAGGTCGTCAAGGCGCTGGAGGGCGGACTCACCTCGTCAGTCCCGCCATGGCAGCAGCAGCAGCCATTTCGGGCAAGTTTACTGACGTGCGGAAACTGTTGGGTGCAAAGGCCGAGACTGAAGCGCCTCTACTGAAGCAATTGAGTCCATACGAGTTCTTGACCGACCCTGTCCTCCCTCCTCCCGAGCCGCAGCCTCTCACTCACGCATCTGGTCCATCATCCGTAGGACTCCCCCCGTCTTCGGGCTCTGGGGTTCAGAAATTTGTGGTCGTTAAAGGGGTCGCAGCACCTTTGCACATAGCCAACGTCGACACAGATATGATCGTTCCAAAACAATTCCTCAAAACATTGAAACGTACCGGTCTATCTAATGCGTTGTTCTACGCTCTTCGCTTCGATCCCAAGACAGGGGAGAAGACGGACTTTGTCTTGAACCGTGCTCCATATGACCAGGCGAGAATCCTCCTTGTCAGCGAGCCGAACTTTGGTTGCGGTAGCTCTCGGGAGCACGCCGCGTGGAGCTTGTGAGTCTTCCTCCCGAGTTCGATCATCTGGCCCTCGGAACTGACGATCGCGGCTTGCAGAAATGACTTCGGAATTCTTTGCGTTATCGCCCCAAGTTTTGGCGAGATTTTCCGGAGCAACGCCATGCAAAACGGCATGCTCCCCCTGCAGCTTTCTCGAGCAGAGTGCAAAGACCTTGCCGTGGACGCGGAGGCAGGTGTGGAGCTCGAAGTCGACTTGGAGAAACAAGAAGTGAGACGGGGAAATGGCAACCCAGCGATCCGCTTTACGGTGGATCCCTTCCGGCGCCACTGTTTGTTGAATGGTCTGGATGACATCGCGCTGACGCTGCAGAAGGAAGATGCCATCGTCGCGTTTGAGCAGCGCAGGAGCACAGTTTGGCCATGGCTGGATGGGTTCGGATACAAGGGGAAGAAGATCCCAGTTGTCCCAGTGAAGACGGACAAGCAGACGGAATGGTGAAAACAGCAGCACGATGGAAGTTACTGTATACATGTACTCCTTAGTAGTAAATATTGCACCGTTACTGCATCCGAGACTGAGTCCAGACACAGTTGTGTGGCAGTTTACATGCGCTTGCCAAACGAGCCTCTATCTCCTCCTTCCTTTCCTCAGTTCCTTCTCGTCTTCTGAGTAGTGCCCCCGGGTATCGACTGGAGATTTCAGTCGCACATGTCCCCAGTAACTACGACCATGACCCCCGCGACGTCTCAGGATCCCCACTCACTGAAGCCTCAATCCAAGTTGGTGAACACAGACGACTCACAGGCAAAACACCAACACCCACAGTCCGTTTCTCGCAGAGCCACACCCCCGTCGAAGCAGGCACCGGTGTCAGAACAGCTGTACACCAAGAAAGTGCCCCATCGCTCTAGCAAACCAATCATCGACTGGTTCCAGCGCAAACTCGGCGGGTCAACCAGGGCAAGGAGGATCCCGGACGGAAACGGCTTGAACGTCGCCACAAAGTCCGTCCCAAATACTAAGAGTCATTTTGGTTCCACAACCACCCCTGCTTCACGACCTAATGGCCGATCCGTCTCTTCTCCTTCCCCTGCCACATCACAACGGCAGGGTGCTCTCCATCATCACAAGAGGGGTGTTCCGTCTGCTGTGTCGCAACGACGTACCATCTCCCTCAACGACGTAGAGAATGAGCACAATCAATCTCTACATTCAGGTAATGACGATAACGTGGATGCCTCCACCCACCGCTCATCCCTAGCCCGTGATTCGATGTGGTCTCCTGCGAGTGCTCTCGAGGCCGATGAGGACGCGTCATTACGTCCTCTTCCCCCCAGCTCTCCCCCGTCACCTTCGCTTTCCAATTCCTCTTCATCCTATATATCCCATGCACGAACCTTCCGCAGTATTGCGGCTAGCACCAAACCTACCACTGTCCTTAGTATTGATCTGCCACCTGCAGGTGTGGGGCACATTGCCCAGGTCCCTGCCAGTGTGACTCCTCTGTCGCAGATCTCGCCACGCCATGCACTGCATGCTCGCTCATCTTCCACCGGCACCAGTGGTGGCCTGGTTGGTAGTGGCGCATCTATCACATTTTCTGCCCTCCCACCATCCCCCCAATCTGTATCGCATCCTCCTTCCTTGACTCACGCAAATTTCGCTTCATCAAACTCTGGACTATTGGGCCACACTGTCCATGGGCTTCAGGCGCCGCTCCATACGGCACACCATCCGCGAAATAATCCACGCCCTTCTTCGCCACCCCTTGACAACGCCTCGATGCTTACGCTCGCTTCTTCGGCATATGCGATACCCGGAGCACGCATGAACATTGGCTCGTTGGGATCCGCGACCCTGTCCGGCTTACTTGGAGGTGGTGATTCCATCTCTCACCTCGGAGGCAGTGTCCTTGGAGATCCAGAGGGGGAGAATACCAGCCAATTCCTTCTTGCTGACGATGATCGCTTGGATGTAGATGGGGAGCGGGACGTGGACGCCAGTCTCCGCGCCCTCAGACCCCGAAGCTCGAGGAGAGGAAGTTGGGATAGCGAAGTCAGTGGATGGAGTGCCAAGATTCTCGGGAGTGGTCCAGGCGTAACCACTGGGAACAAGAATATGTGGACGAGCAGCAGTATGAAAATTCGAGGGCCAGTGAGCTTGGAAGATGGAGACGATGAGAAGGTTAATGAGGGCGGGGTAGGTGCGGAGTCGCCGTCGGAGCCTGAGGATCGAGGTGCGCCCCTTCCTAGCGAGATTGGCGGAGACGATGACAGAAACCAACCAGGATTAGAACGCCCTGGACCTCGAGAACATTATGAAGACGACGTTCCTTCAACGTTGGGACGGTCGACAGGTGCGGCAGCTTTGAAAGCTCCATTCGTGGGTGAAGACAATTGACTTTCCTGCTTACACCTATGAATATCTCCCCGCCACCCGATGTCTACCGTATCGTTCACTTTCCGCCCTTGACAATCTTTCTTGTTGTTTTCTCAGGGGCAGTATCAGTTTATTCAATTATACTCTATGCACCATGTCTTGTACTTGCTATTCACATTCGCACCCTCGCTTGGCGTTTGCAACACCTTTTTTTTTCATAATGCCCCCTGGGTCCCGTGTTGGTGCATGCTTTAACAAACGACCTCCGAATCATCGTCACCGGTTTTTTTCGGAATATTTGGGCATTCGAACAGAGAAGAACACCTGCTAATATGTAAGGTCAGTGTTATGGCGAAGCCACTGTGGTCGGGATGGGGTCGAGTGTGACAATGTGTTCCAATCCATCGGGAATGAACGTTAATGAACGTTAACGGCCACGCAAATCTCTGACACAGCCACCACTCTTTCTGCAATTTCGCCCATCAAATGGTGCTGGCTGAGCTCATAGAAAGGACTTACTTGAAGCTGTCATGGAGTTGTTCACCCTCCACTCTTCAACGCTTGTGGAGATTTGCGAATAGTACGAGATTCGGACTTGGCAGGCTGACCCTTGCCTTGTCTATGGTTGGTGTTCTCAGTACTGGCGAAGGTTGCCCAGACTATTCTACGTATTCACAAGTACGACTTCATGCTGATAACTGTGACTGATTTGATGCCTAATGGACACCCTCCAGACGCCGCACGGGAACCCTTCTGCTGGCCCTTTGGGTTTGCCCTACATGCGGCCTGAGCCCGCGTGCCGTACGTTCAACAGCACATCCGTCGAGGTAATTGTGTCCAAGTCTCACTTGGGTCGACGTCTCAGATCCTCGTCCCATAGAAAGTCATTCTAGACATGAATGCACGTTTAAAGGATCCAGATATTGCACGTCTCTTCGAAAATACTTTCCCGAACACTCTTGGTGAGTGACGACTCGACGAGTGGTAGTCAGGTGTTCTTGGTGTTGAAGGTGACTTGCAAGATACTACCGTCAAATACTTTAACAAGGTATGCTGCCGGACGAAATGTAATGTTCAATGTTAACTCAGCACACAGGATGAGAACTTGGCTTTTATCATCACTGGAGATATTTCGTACGATCAACCTATAGCAGACAGATATCCCTCTGACGTCGTTTCTGTAGTGCGCAGTGGCTTCGAGACACTGGAAACCAGGTCTGTCTCTGAGCCAAGACCTACCCTAGTACTCATGAAAGTAATCTAGTTTGCTCACTATCGTAATCTCTTGTCGATAGATCCGGAGCTTGCCACCCTCGTTAAGGCTGTCATCAATAACGAGGCACGATATATCTCCGAACATCCCTACTGTGGTGCTTTCCATCCCCCTCCGGAAAGTAGCTTAGCTCCCTCCCACAACCCATGGGCCGACCGCGTGCTCGTTAATCCGTGAGTTACATCCTACAGATGCTTCAAGACGAGCACTTGATCGACCGTATCAGCCCCATCAATGACTTAACCGTGTTTGAATGCAAGGTATGTCTTATTGGTGAGGGGACCAGAGCATTGTGATTATTTGGGTGATATAGTATGAACTCGACTCGCTGTGTGGATTCATTAAATTATCTGCATCATACTACCAAGCAACAAATGACTCGTCAATGATGAATGCCAATTGCAAGTCTTTTTTTTCTGTCAAGGCCGACCAACATTTACCCCCACATAGGGTTATCTGCAATCGATCAGATCTTCCGTGTTATGAACGAACAATCCCAACCCTCGTTCGACGATGACTTCAACTTCATCTCGTATTACAACTGGACTGGACTTCCGGGGTCCCTCGCTGGTTCGGTCAATAATGGCGGCAATGGCGAACTCAAAGGTTATACAGGCATGGTCGGAACTAGTCATCGTCCCTCGGATGATTTGTCCGTCTACGGTGAGTCTACAACAACTATCTTGGTGCTAAGCCAGCCGATTTTGTGTATCAGCTTTCCTTACACCGGCAAATGCCATGCTCAGTGTTGAACTGATCAACTTGGCCACAATACTCGATGATGCTGACATCGTACCTAACGTCAGTGCTCAGGCCAAGCAGTGGAGCCAGAGCATCAAGGAAGCCATTTATGAGCATACTGTGGGTTTCTACACCACGGTTGTAATCAGTACTAATGAACGCTGTTGCTTAGATCGTCGACGATGTCTTTGCGTACGAGATTAATGGTGTGTTCTAGAGAATTTCGATGTCCAATGTGACTGATCTGTGGTCAAGGACTTGGTTCCGTCTATATGATGGATGACGCCAATGTTCCAGTGAGCGAGCCTTTTGATTCGAATGGATATACATGAACGCCCTTTTAGTCTCTCCTTTCACTCCCTTACCTAGGGTTTCTTGACAGGAATGACTCTACCTATGTCAAGACGAAGAAGGTATTGATGTCCCGCCAAAACCCTTATTACGCCAAGGGCCAAAACTTCAGCGGCATTGGGTTAGTGACTCGAATTTACGACGAGCGGGAATCAACTACTTGCCTACAGTGGACCCCACATTGCTGCATGGAACCCGTGGCCGATGTCACAGATCACTAATGTATTTAGCAGTGACGACGATGACGAAATCCTAGAGTCCCTGTACATGGTTGTCAATGTGAGTCCTGTGGTGCCACATCCTGTGATTGTAAACCCGACTAACATATATAGAACACGGCGGGACTTGGCTTGATCCACGAGTCGATTGATATTTACAACGGAAGCGAGTATACCCGATCATGGTTTGCATGGGCCAATAGTTACTTTAGCGAGATGATCTTGGATCTTGCTCAGCGAAAGCCCCACCTCCTATTCGACAGCTGTGAGCCTTACACACCGGCGCCATAGATACGTCTGTTCTACAAGTTCTATGAGATGTGAATTACCGCCAGGCCGTCGCCAAAGCAATGAGTTTTGTTCTGGGATAAATTCATGGGCACAGCCACCGGTCTGTTGTTTGTGGGCGCTGGGCGGCCAGTGCTTTTATTCTCATCGATGAAGTTCGATTGACGCGTAAGGCAGGACGTTTTATCCTTCATTTTGTCTTTTGTCGTCCAGCGTTCAATTCATGCCCTTCACACCCCACGAAATCGGAACTCTCATAGCTGTCGTGCTCAAAGCGGTATGGCACTTGCCTGACCCTCTGTGGCTAACTTTCTGACAGTCAGGACAGAGAAACTTGCCAAATAAAAGGCATATTGGGAAACAAGCTCCGTATTGCCTGGTGACGCTGAATGAGGAGAAGCGACGAACTAAAATCATCAAGCGCGGTGGCCAACACCCAGAGTGGGACGAGGAGTTCCGGTTCACCATATTCGAGGATGTAGAGGCTGGTCTTGTTCGGTCTGCACCAGGGAGCAACACTCCCCCACCGCTGCCTCCAAAGAAGAAGGGTCCCAAGAAAATTAAGGGCGGGAACTTTATGAGGCTTCAATGTTACGCTGATGACGCGCGTGATCCAGACTTCATCGGGGAGACGCTTGTCGATCTCACCGAGGCTTTGACAAAGGGAGAGACGGATGGTAAGCCGACTGATGTCTATCCTATTCAATGTTGTTGATCCCATGTCAGAGTGGTTTACTCTCACGAACAAAGACAAGTATGCAGGCGAAGTCTATGTTGAGCTGACGTTCTGGTCGAATGTGCGTCATGAAAGAAATGATTTTGGGACCATGTTAATCCACCATCATCAGGAACCACCGCCGGAGAAGAAATCCTCTCGAAAGCCAACGATATCAAACAAGAACTATGGCGGACCTGGATCATTTGTCCCGGCAGACAGTAGCGCTTCGTTGAATGGGAACACGCATCCGACCGCTCAGCCCATGTCAGGTAGCGCAGCCCACCAACTCGATTCCTTGCCGTCTTCCCTCCGTGCCTCCGGTTCCCACCCCGAATTGTATGCACCTGCCTACGAGCAAAGGAACGTGGCGTCGTCAGTGGACCAGATGGGCAATGATTTTGCAGAGCTTGGCGTAGTGGATCATCGATCGCGGGACAACTACGGGGTCAGTTCACTTTCCCTTCTTGCATATATGCCGTCTGATGCGCTTTCTTGACCCTTGAATTAGACACTGAGGCCGTCGATATCTACAGGATTTCATCCATTACCGCTGCCCGGTTCACAGTCCTACGAGCAGCAAGGTCAAATAGAAGGATCTAGTTTTGTGTACGACAACGCGATTACTCCAACAACCTCTCAGTCTCGCCTTAGTTTTAGTCCTTCCTACTATCCAACTTACGAAAATGGATCAGTCTCCAATCATCCCCCTCCGGTCCGGAATCATGGTCCCAGATATAGTATGCCTACCTCATCATCCGGTTTCGCACCCATTTCCAGTGCTCCCACCTCGTCCAGTTACGCATCAATGTCATACTCACCTGAACCTTCCACGTTCAACGTCACACAGGGACATCCATCCCATTCACCATCTTCCAATCCATCTCCGCATACTGGTTATTCCCCTCATCACACACACCCTGGATACACAACCGTGTCATCAACACCAACCCCTTTGATAGCTGCCCCCCCTCCACTGCCACCGCCAAGTGTTGCTCCTCGTCGCATCTCCCACTCATTGAGCGCCTCACAAGTACCCGACTACCATTCATACCAACTGACGTCTTCGGGTCACGAACAAGCTGTACCATTTCCTACGCAGTCCGTAGAGTATGGTAGTCCGCTTCCTCCACCTACCCCAGTTCATTCTGCACCTCCTCAGATGTATCCAGCACGCATTCCTGCTACGCCGTCACCACCTTCTGAGATCCCACCTCCTCTTGTTGCTTCCAGTTCCTCTGTTACGGGGTCCAGACCTTTACCTCAGCCTGGACAATTCCAGCGAGATCGTTGCTATTCGGTAGCTGTCCCACCGTCCTCGAGCTTTCCTCAGCAGATTGGTGCAGGTTTTCCGAGCAGCGGATCCTTTCCACCTGTTCCACCTGTCCCCCCGCACTATCGCCGGATACCCTCTGCACCTGGCTATCCAGCTCTATCCGAGTCCATGAACTCTCGCCCACCTCCACTCCCTGTGCCTCCATCGCAGGTGCAAGGGAATTCTCCTCAGAGGCCACCGGCATTGCCTCCGCCACCGCATGGATACCTTCCCGTTCAGCTCCCGTATCAATCACTACCGCCTCCACCGCCATTGCCAGACATGCCTCAGCATACGCAGCTACCTACGAGCATTTCATCGCCCTTTGGTAGTACCTCACATTTCCAAGGACTGGCGCAAAGACCACCTCAACCATATCCCAACTATGGGCAACCTCTGCCGACTCCCCCTGTTCACGGGGATTGGCAGTGAAATATTTTGTAGTCACATACCTCAGCAGTGTATTGTCACTCCCATCCACCTCACGCAAATCATGATTACTGCATCTTGGATAGAAAACGCATCATCGCTTCTGAAGGATACTGACTGGCGATCGCTTTTCATTTAGAGTGCTGTATTTCGCTCGTTCCGTCTACTCGCCCCTCATGACGTCAATGATATGCAGCACGTATAATAACTAGGATCTATGCATGAGTCTTGACTAACGTTGCCTCCCCCTGTCTTGCTCTTTCGTCTCGCCAGCGAGAAATTGCCGTCTCCGTGGGTACAAGACCTTGCCGAGAAAGCTCCATGATAGCGAGCCTACGGACCGCATTTTCAGACCGCCGAAGTTTGGCTTCGTGAGATAGCAGAGCATTGTCTGCACCGATCACTAGACCAGCCGTTGCAACTAGGCAAACATGAGAACGCGCGATAAATCGCTGCATTTTGCCAGACAGACTCACAGACAGTGAGAAGAAATGCTTTGAACGGAAGTGTCTGACGCCTGTCGTGCAAGACGAAAATCGTGTGTGGGTCGAGTTCAGAACTGTGATACCGTTGGCGGCGCTCACCGGAAAGTCGGCCATGTGTAGTGAGCCAGAGTGACAACACCAAGGCCGAATGCACCCATCTTGGCGGCGCCCTACAGGTGGGCCTTCAGTTGCCTCGGTAGGCGGCCGGGCCAACAGACAGACAAACCTTGGAGCCTTCGACTACCTGAATTGTATATGCGCGGTTGACCGCTTCATCTCGACGGGCACGTTCCGTTGCCGTCGACATGGGGAAAGTGAGGAATCTGAGGTTGTTGCGTGACTTCGGTCCACTGTACTCATCCCGAAGATCCCCGGTATGAGCCAATGATCACACGTGTATCGCACATGACTCTTTCATGTACAATCCAGCGACAATCCCCTTCATTCCGCGCTATAGTAATAGCCTATCCTTATCGGAGACTAGTGGCGTATCAAGTACTAGGGTCACTCTAGGCTGACGCGACGAAGGCATCTATAGACTGGCTTCTACTCGCCCTGAAGGTTGACGCATGCAAGCTCCTTCCTTTTTGAACACGCTAGCACGCGAGGACCAGTATTTACAACATGTATAACAGGATCATTGAAGCACTGTCGCTGTATGCAATCGAGAAATAGGTCAATTCAACATAGAAGAGCTGATACTAACAATGGCAACTTCTGTGGAGACGCGGCGGAGATCCCAAAGACGTACTGCACCATTCTTGTCCCCACAGACGACAAAGTGAGACCACGTGTCCGCTGATTAGATGCTCAATCGTAAAATTCTGCTGGAGGGGCTTGTAGACAAACCTTTCTCGAACCGTCCGCGCCTCTCGTCTGTGAGAAAGCCGAACCTCTGGACTATTTGGATAGGCATACGGTGGTCTCGGACTTCAAACTGCGTTTCCAGGTGGGCAACCTGAGATAGACTCAATGAATAATAACGCTCGGGAACTGACTAGGATACCTCGAGCAAGGTGCAAGATCGAGAGTCAGTTTTGTGCGCGTGGAATGGGGTACAAGACACTTTGAGAGTCTGCGCGACGCGTTCTGCGGACATGTCATAAATGTGAACGTCGCGATCTGCTCCGACGGAGATGAGTTTGTGACTGGTGTCCACGACAGGCAGGAGGGAGTGGACGATGGACGCGTGTTTTATGGCCAGTTCGACCGCCGAAGCACCAGAAAGGTCATGTGCAATATCCCAGAGATGCACACGATGATCGTAGCCCCCGCTTGCAAATTTCAAGGGAGACATCAACGACGTCATGGCACTTACACCGGGTCTTTTTGCCGTGTTCCAATCGCGGCGCAGCGTGATATGTCGGGAACCCTGGGAAGTAATTATCAGAGAGCGCAACAGAACTACTGGACTGCGATGTTGACTTGACCATGTTCCAAATTCAAAAAAGTGACCTGATTTTGTTCTCGTGCATGACCGAGGATTATGACAGGTTCTCCCAGGTGGGACAGTATGCATGCATCGTCAACAAATTCTTCAGAGGGTAAAGAGGGCGATCGAATATTGCGATCCAATTTCAGCATACTCGTCGCACCAACCTGGTCAATAACACCATGTGCAGTGACGATGTAGGTGAAATCATGACCATGCAATATGCGGCGAGGTCTGTCATGAGGGCCGAGCGAAAGGGGCAGGTTACCACACGCGGAGGTGAAACCAGGAACAAGTGGGCTGTAATCAGGAGGCGAAGGAAGCACCTCTGCCTCGTCTTCCAGTACTACCGAATAACCACGAGGATACCTTAACCGAGCCGGTACGAGGATATCATGTTGACGGAGTCGGTCAGAAGGGTATCTACCGATTCGGTGATCTTCCACTGAGCATATGGGAACCGCGTCGTTCGCGCGGATGTTCGGCTGGACTGAGTGCGGATTAGTGTCCCTGCTCCGGACGACAGGCGTATCGTTGCGTTGCCCCACGACCTGTGCTGGTGTCTGATTGATGCTTGCTTCTGGTGATGAAATTCTGGAACCACTGCTCAAAGGTAGAAGGGAGATGTCCACATGACCGGAACGAAATGTCGACCACCGAGCAGAATTCTCTTCCGCAACTGGACTGGGAGGGCCTAGAGTCGAGCCAATGACGCTCTCTGTTGGGAGCGCTGTATGCACCGCGGCTCGATGTCGAGGAACAGGATTGGCGTGTACGGTTTGCACTGGGCGCGACTTGATCTCTGTCGTGGATGACTCGGCAGGTTTTCTCTCGACAGAGTGACCCGAAGATGGGATCGAGGACTGGTTGTCAAGATTCTGAGCGTAGCCTCCGAGTCCAACAGGTGCCCGTGGAATAGGTCTGATTCGACTGGGTCCGGGTCCACTGCTCTGCAGCGAATTCAACAAGATCTCTGAAAATCAAAGCGACCTGGATCACCTGGGCAAGATCACAGTGGCTGCCTTTAACCAAAGATGGAGCCTGTTGTGTGATACCGATGCTTTCTGTGTGTAGGCGGGTATCGACAAGGTGCGAACTTGTCTCTATGCTGTCTGATTTGATGAGAAGACAAATTTAGTGGGTTGTAGCAAGACCTGAGAATTAGAATAACCTGTAGCACAATGCCCTGTGGACTGGGTGGCCTGCTGAGTGCGACAGATGAACAACGCGCTGTTCTTGTGATACAAATACTCGAACGATACGACGGAAAGGTGACGATCGGTCGACAGATGGTATTTCTGGTCCTCGATCCATCCCTTGCGTGCCCTATGGCTTCCGGGGGCTCCTTTGTGGCACTCCCGCGGGAGACGGACCTCTACAAGCTGGTGCCCAAGTGCCAGTGCCCTGTCCGTCCTGTTGCTCGAGAACCTGGGAAGGGGCGCTGGGTCCCATCTCATTCTCTTGTACGGTCTCGGGTCATAGGAGGAAGGGGGGCCTCTGTATGGGTAGGTTGTGCGCACGTGGGGTACGTTTGTGGACCCCTTGCGAGAGAGGCGAACTTCGTTGGGCTGCGTGTCCTCCATGACTTTGTTCGCGATCAAGGGACCTATTTGAGCTTGTTTGACATCCCATCAACACATGAACGACCTCCCGCCCAGGTCGAAACGCGGCTCCCCATCGACACCTTCCCCGCCGTCGTCCATCAAGAGAGCCAAAACTGAACACTACGACGCGAAGCTAGACAACCACACCCCACCACCCCTCCCGCTCAGCGCACCTCAAGGCGTCGAGCGAATCCCTTTCCCTCCATCTCGCAATCCAAACCGCCTGTCTTCTCCGTACCTGTCGCAGCTCGTGAGCGAACGCATCGACATTCTCCGCGGCCAGGGCAGGCATGTGGTAGGCCTGCCCGTGGTGCTGTGAGTCGCCCTCCGCTCTCTCTTCAGCGACGCACTGATCGATAGCAAAGCAACGATGGCATCGTCCTGAATTGGTACTCCCAGTAACACGCTCAGATGCTCCATTCGCTTATTGTTCCGAACAGGGTCCGCCACAAGTCGGGCTCGGTCGATGGCGTGCCGTCGCACAAGGTCGATGACAACGCTTTCGTCGTCCGTGAAACCGCTACCTGGTTTGCAGAACATAACAACGAAAAGCTTCGCCTCCCGGTCGTCTCGACTTCCGGTACTAGCGCTGCAGACGCCATCGTCATCGACTCAGATGAGGACATAGACGCTGTTTCGTTTCTTCCTTGCACTGAAACGCCAAGAGAACCACCCATCAATCATGGTGTCTCCTTAAACCAGGATGTAGTCGATTACTCGGACTCGGACATAGAGTTGCTCTCTGTGGTTCATTCAGGAAACAAAGTAGAAAATGACCCAGAGGCCTCATACCACTCACCTCTTCCACCCGCGCGGGAATTATCTCCAGCGGACGTCTCTGACATAATCCCGTCGGACCCGCCTCCAAGTCGCGCATCACCGAGGGAAGAAGATGCAGTCAGCTTGTCTGGGCATTGCTCCGACAGCACTGGCATGACAACTTCCGATTCCGAGGCTGATGGAGCAGACAAAGAAGTGGATGGTGCTGAGGACATTGATGGCAGTAGAATTTTCGCTCGACATGCGAAACCGCCGTCCCTCCCGTCCCTGCAACCGGTTAGGAAGTTGCTTGCAAGAGGGAAACGGCGAGGTGACCCTGGGCGTGACGGCCCGCTTGAAAGGACAATTGTCACTCCGGGAGCATCACAGAAGCAGGGGAGAAAAGAATTTCCCGATGAAGCTCCTGCCATTACGAGCAGCGAGAGCGAGGAGGAATTAGACTGTCCAGCTTCTGATCCGCAGCTTAAAAGAGTACCTTTACCTAAAACTGATCATGGGCGCCCTCGGCGACTCTTAATGCCAGAGTCTGCCGACCTTCCGCTGGTTGCAGTCACCATGAGAGGTGATTGTCATTTCATAGAGAGAAAGAAGAAGTGAGTGTCGAATCGTCGTGGTCCTCCAGCCACTGATCGTGCAACAGGTTTCGTATAAGTGGTTACTCACTTCCTAATCCTGGAGTCTTTCGACATGTAGGAGATGTTTGCATGGTTGGGGACACCGCCGTTCTCGGGTGTGACAAAGGGACACATCAGATTTCATTCCTCTCTGTTGCGGTATGCATGCGGACTCCTGTCTGTTGAGGTGTCTTAATGATAAACAGGGAAAACCGCAAATGATCGATGTCACATGGTCCCCACACAGCAGTGGGCCGCGCTACCAAGATACGCAGAAGAGAGGTGTGAGTCGCCTCGCTGCAATACACGCCGAGGATGGCCACATCAAATTTTTGTCTGGTGGCTACGATGGAACAATTCATGAGTGGACGGCTGGTATCGAAAAACTGAACGAGCCTCGTTCCAGAAAAGTCGTCTCACACGGTACCTGTATAATGGCGCTGGCATACCGCGATCGTGACCGATCAGTAATGGCGTCCGCGCAGAAGAGGCTGCACATAACGGATCTTAACCGTTGCAAGACGATGACTCATCCTTTCTCGAATGACATCCAACAGATACACATGCATCCGCAGGCAGCGTATGTCACACTGCTAGAGGTGAGTGATGTAGCTGCATGTTAGTGGTGATGTGCTCAAAAAGGTTCCAAGGTGCGGCATCTGGACCGCCAAATCCAGCTGTATGACAGCCGGAAAGGGGGTTTCGGCAGTGAACCATGCCTGAGTTTCGGCCGCCGTAACACAAATGGCAAATTTCCGGGGAGGTATACGCGAGGTAGTGTTCATCTCGTTCACTTTGCAATGGCAAGCGAAGACGGAGGTGTACTACTCTGGGACTTTCGAAACAGTAAGGTAGGATCTTTTTTTAGTTGCAACCGGGAAGGAGATACGATGAAAGCTCTGCCCAAAGAGGGCGGTGATCGAGAGGCGTTTCCAACAGGTTGAGAAGGTGGTACACACGGTCTTTGCGGATAGTGACATTGCTACGTTTGGACAGGGCGTCGTCACATTCTTTGAGGATTACTTGGCTCGATAATGTACGTGGCGCATGACCGATGGGGCTGTTGAAACGCGAGGACAACCTATTGAGTCGTATATGTGTGGCACGCCACATTACGTGGCAGTAATTGAAATATTGATCCTTATTTGGCCTACACAACACCCGAGTGCCCAGCACCATGTCCAAAGGTCAAGTCCATTTGGTCGTCCGTCTGGTTCCTTGTCCACCCGTCCAGTACTCTGAATCTACCTTCTTTCAGCGTCTCTTGATTGGTGCGGGAAAGGCATCTCCAAGTCCTCCCGTCGGCCCAGCGCTCGGCGCGCGTGGTGTCAAATCCATGGACTTCTGCAAAGAATTCAACGCCAGGACCGCCCACATCGAACCCGGCGTCCCAATCCCCACCATGATTCACGTCCAGCCAGACAGAACGTTCACCTTTATCACAAAAACGCCTCCGACCACATACCTCCTCAAGCAAGTCGCCGGGCTGGAAAAAGGTCCCGCGCGTCCCGGACATGAAATACTGGGCACCATCAGTCTCAAACACGTGTTCGAAATTGCCAAAATCAAGTCAAGAGATGACCACCTCAGACATCTCAAGTTGGAGTCGATCGCGAGCACTGTCATTGGTACCGCAAGAACTTTGGGACTTCAGGTCGTGCCGTGACCCGGCCATCCTGTATGATGCTGTTCTGTCAGGTACGCCCTTGCCAGCATCGTGATAGCATCGGCTTATCACCTGCCCCGATGTGACACAGTCCGTCTTATCAAGCTGTCCTCGCAGTCGATTCCCCACCCCCAGCCTTCGCCATCCTCGCCCCATGTGCCTATTTTGTAGTTAGACAGTTGTTAAGTCCATCCCACAGCTACTGCAGTACGGATATCCCGTCATTCCCGACATCATGTATTGGGGAACATTAATGAACAAGCGCGTCATCCGCGTTCGAGTGCCCGGTGCAAGGTTAAGTTCACCCACCTCATAATCAAATTCGCATTTCATAATGCGGCGAGTCTCCGGTTTCCGTACACCGAGAGTCAAACATGCGCTGCTTCTGGAATGCATCTGATCTAGCCTGACCGCTACATGTCAAGGATGTTCCGCCGTCCAATCGTTTGTTCCATCTTTCTCCTCCGAATGACCTTACCGGATTCTTGCCATGCTGTTGACACGCTTTATTCGTCCAGTTTCACCACACCTTACCCGCACTCCTGTGACACGTTCTTTTCTTCTCGCTCGCCACTGTGCTGCCCATTCCTTGCCTTTTCTGGTCACTTCCCCCACGCGTGCAATTTCTCAAGCGCGTGAAGTTCATCATCATCATATTCATTGCCACGATTTGTACGTCTTTGAGTATTCTTATCCGAGATTCTCACCTTGGATGCCCTCCTATGCTCTCGGTTATCTCTAGGCCACCTTTTTCTTTCATGGCAAGTCTCGTGTCAATTCCAGCGTGCCGCACTGCGACGTCAATCCGCGTGTTCCATGGGTAAATCAGCGCTTATGCCCAACGCGTGTTGTTCCTCGATCACGTCGGCCTCGACCTGACTGCCGCATCGGACTTTACTCCACTCAAAAGGCTCCAGAAATTTAATGAATCTGAATTCTCGTGATAACACGTTTGTTGCCTCATACTCATCCTTGATCTGTCACAACAATGTCCACGTTGCGATAATTCGTCATACAGGGGAAAAAGAAAAAGAAAACAAGACTGTTTTGTGAAATGTTATTCGAAACTCGCCCTATAAAGAGTCCATGCTATCCAGCCAGTGTTCTGCAGATTCGACTCAGTTTACCTCCTCTTCCTCAGAAACCTCAGACATCCTTTTACTCTGGCGATGGCAGCTGCAGCAAACGATGTTTTGTCCTGGACAAACCAAGATCCCCGTGAAAGCCAGCTCTTCAATACGTGGGGCGTTCTCTACCGCTTTGCGGTACGGTGCTCTCCTTGCACCTTTGTGTCGGCGTTCCTGACAACTCGCCGCAGACCGTAGTGAGCAACAACGGGCAAAGCACCACTACTCTGTGGCGGGCGGTGCGCGCCAACAGGGAGGACCGCGTCGCGAAGCTCGAGTGGGCTTCCAATGGTGGTCTTGGACGAGCAGTGATCGGCAAGGTAAGAGAAGGAAGACCGATGCATGCACGTTTACTGATCAATATTTATCTGGCAGAACGCGGTCCCGATGTCCGACCTCGTCCGCCCTGATCCTCGCTACCCGGTATGTTAGCATCCGCACAACGCCTCGGATGTGACGCTCATCGTATGACTAGGGCGCACGGATTTTCAACGCGCCCGATGGCCTACAATATCGTTGGCGGCCGTCTTCCGGCTCACCTGACGTTGTGGTATGTTCCGAGCGCGATTGTCGCTATCTTGCATCCATTTGATGGTCCACGTCGTAGCTGGAGGATCCCTCTGGAAATGTTGTCGCCTTCTTCCGGCCCACGAGGCCCACCCGGTATCAGATCGGGGATGTGTATGGGGAGCTGCATTTTCTCCGGAACGCGGGTGCGGGAACAATAGTAAGGTTCCTCTGAAGAAGTGGCGTCACTGTACTCATGTTCCTTGACCTTAGACACACCCACCCATGATGGACACGGTTACGGTAACAGCCATGCTTTACCGGTTTTGCCAGGCATTTGGTCTCTGACATCGCACTCTCATGCATCCACATTGTAACATACAGAGACACGTTCTCATCATACTTATCCATCGTGACTTGTACACATGTACTATAGTTGACGTGCAATGCACAACATTTCATCCGAAACAACCGGTGTTTTTTTCACGCCGTCAGATGATGCTAGCATGGGGACCTCCGGTGTCACAGAACACGGGTTTTACGCCACACGTGGGGAAACACGATGCAAGGCCAAACCTCTCACAAGTCAGAGCGACGACATTCACACAAGTACGATCAATCGGCTGATAACAAGCTAATAAGGTGATCTTGGGCGCGTGCTCACAGCTTGGCCATCTCCTGTTCATCCGCTGTCACAGCATCGATGATCTCATCGACCTTGCGAAGGACCCATTCTGTGCCTTCGTCACTGGAGAGGAATCTGTCTTCCTCGTTCAGATTCTCTTCATAACGGGCCTTGAGGAGACCAAAGACATGACTGGTGAGCTGCGGACCGACTCTTCCTTCGGCTCGAAGGGTAGCAATTGCGACAACCGAGCCCAAAGCCCGAGTGAGATTTCCTTGCTCCAGGTCTCCTCGCGGCAGAGGGGACAGGATCGTGCCGTAGGCCTGTATGATAAACGCTAAATAAGGGTGCAGATTTAGTATTCATCAAACTCGAGGCACGTCATGTAAACGAGGCGATGCGATAGATTGTCATCCACGGGAAGGGGGGGATAGATAAGACCACGGGGTAAAGATGGAAATGAGTACGTACTGATGAAATCGGGATGAAGTGCCCCCAATTTGTCGTACAACTTGACAGCATGAGGTTCGTAGATGGACTTCCACAAGTCCATGCCCCTTTGGACGGTCGCCTCGATGTTCTCTGCGCTGGCTTCCCTGCGTGCGAGAAACGCTAGCACCTCGTGCTGCTGTGCGATACCGAGATCTCTTCTCACCTGATCGCGTTTTTTCGTAACGCAGCGTATACGTCGTCTTCTAGCGCGTCCTTTAAGCCCGTCAAAGACAGGATCGTCTAAATTGTAGTTCATGTTATCAGCCCCTGCTCCTTTTTCTTTTTCGCACAGACTTACGCGAGGTATGCCAACGAAGATGACACTCTTCAATGCGGCCTCGCGCATCATGGCAGCTCTGTTCACGGCTTCGGTAAAGTTCCTTCGTGTCTCAGGCAGGGCGGGGTCGTTTCTGGTTATGAAACGATAGAGGTGTCCTACAGACGAGGGTCTGTTGGTGGTAAGGAGTGTGCATGTCTGTCATTTCGGGTTCAATGGGGTATTCGATTAGCAGAATGGATCGTGTACTCGCCGAGAGGACGAGCCAACCATTCTCTGCATTCCGTTGCCTGGCCTCGTTCAGCGTACTCGTGAACACGCGGTGCAGCCGTTCTACAGGAGGACTATGCCATGCCTCTGGGTTGCGGAGCGTCAAGAGTTGTTTGATCACGGGGCCAAGGTGTTTGACCATTTCCGCAGGGAGATGAAATGGCGGGTCCCCTTAACTTCCGGTGCGTTCTGTTTGTGACAGAACGAGTGGGAATACTTTCTCGCAGCCTTGTGAGATGGTTCAGACACGGCAAAGACGCTCGCAATGTTCAGTCACATTGCTCAACAAGTTACAAGGGTCGGCAACATATGCATCCAGCACAAAACATGAAGCGCGACAAACGAAGCACGCATAAATTGCACTAGCAGAAGTGTAAAAAGGAAAAGAAAAGGAAACCCGTCTACGGAAGGGAGGGTATCAGAGTTGAATGTTCCACAATCTAGTCAATCCTCATTAGCCTAAGTAGTAGTAGCCCAGGGAGGTGGGATATCCGTTGCTCCCAAGCAAGGAGTTGTCAGTGTTGACACCTTGGAGGTCAGTCATGATACCTGAAAACTTGTGAGTTGGTGTAGGATGGCTTAGGCAAGGGGACTCACCAAAGGGGAACGCCTTGCACCATGGAGTGCTCTCGACAAAGTTAACAACGTCTGCAGCAAAGGCCCAAACTTCATCCGAGGATGCTTGGCCGCCAGTACCGCTGAAGTTCTTCGGAACAAGTTAGTTGACGCCAAGTCCTACGATAGGTAAGCAGCTACCTGGTCAGCAAACTCGGTGATCCAAACATCCAAGCCGTAAAGGGTGTGGAGCGTGTTGGCATAGTTAATAAGATCCGAAGAGTTGGTGGTATAGGCGTGGAAAGCAATGGCATCAACCTGAGAACAAAGCGTAAACAATGTGATTGGTTGCTGTTCCACAGATGACGTACATTGCAATTACCAGCACAAAGTGTGAAAAATTGATCATACCACGTAAGTCCAGCTTGGTCGTTGGTACAGGCAGGAGAGACGAGATAGTAACCCTGGGCTTTGAGAGGAGCGATGTATTGCATCCACATGGTGACACCATCCTGAGGGCTTATGTTGGACTGGGTCGGCTCGTTAGGCCTAGGGAGCGGGTAAGAACGGGAAACAAGGGGATCGCGGAAATACGCACTCGTTCATACCAAGAACAATGTTGGCATAACCTTGGATCACCACTTGCTGGAATACGGTGACCTGGTCCCAACCCCAGAGCATGGGAATAAACTCTATTCCAGGAGGAAGAGTGTCGGAGAAAGTAGGGGTCCAATTGTAAAGGCTAGACACGGACGTGGTATCAGGAGAATTGAAACGCAAGGACAATACATACTATCCGACGTTGGGACGGGCAAAGTTTGGCAAATACGTAGGATCAGCGCCCCAGGCAAGACCCCATTGCTTTCCGTTGCTTGAACTGGCAGCAGAGGTGGAGACGGGAGGAGCGGAGGACGTGGGAGTGGTGGACGTGGGGGCCGGAGTAGAAGTGGGGGGCAGAGAAGAGGACGGCCTGGGCTTGCAGGCGCTGGCGGAGGAAGAGTCGCCGCGCTTGCGCTTGGCAATGGCGTCGTGGCCGCGGGCGTGACGGGCGACCTGGGCACGATCGGCGACGAGGGCGTTGACGTGCACGGGGGCAGAGGAAAGAGCGACGATCGCGACGGAGGCGAGGGCGAGGAGGAGCTTGAGAGCGGGCATTGTGGGTGAGGGAGTGGGCTTTTAAAACGAGTGGGAGCCCGGAGGGAGATATGAACGGACTAGCAACCGGACGAGATTATATGGGACCATGATACGGGTTACGTAACCACTCGCACGGGCCTGGGACGACGGGGATGACAGCGACGACGAGGACGACGAGGAACGTCGATTTTGAGTGGTGTGGAGTGAATGTCATGGAAACATCATCCGTGTTTGTTTGCGTAATAACACATTCCATACAAAAAGGGCCGCGTGCCCGCTAGACGACTCTTTTCTTCAACCTCCAAGTTGATACGAAGAATCGGTTCATCCATCGTTCATCCCCCAAAGCCCCATCAGTTCATCCTCTCAAAATGTCCGATGCCCAAGCCGCCCATGTCACCGAAAACGGCGTGCCTCCGGCTGCGCAAGACTCCCTCATCGAAGAAGCTCCCGGTTTCAAGGTACTCCTCCCAGATCCGCACTCTCACTGCCTCACCCTGTCTTCCAGGTCTTCGCTGGAAATCTTGCGTACTCCACCACGGATGAAGGGCTGAAGACTTTCTTTGCCCCCGTACAGAGTGACATGTACTTCCCTTTTTCTCCCTCCCTCCCTTCCCCCGCTCATCCGCCCCAGCATCTCAGTACAGGTCATCCTGCGCGGTATCCGCTCCGCAGGCTATGGCTTCGTCGCCGTTTCCACCGCAGAGGCTGCCCAAAATGCAGTCGAGGCCCTCAACGGACAGGAACTCGATGGCCGAAATGTCATCGTCGAGGTTGCCAAGCCAGCCGAACAAAAGGACAAGGAAAAAAAGGAAAAAAAGGCCAAGAGGCGTCCAGGCAGGCGCGGTGCCAGGGCCGTCCCCGGCGAAGTCACAGAGGCCGAGGCGAATGGCGACGTCAAAACGGATGACGCTGCTGCTGCTCCCGGTACCGACGAAGCAGCCAAGCCCAAGAAGAAGAAGAAAAAGACCGCTGTATGTCGCTTTTGCTCCATCCTCGTGCCTCGCCTCTCATCACTCTCCTTTAGCGTAAGCCAAAGCGCAAGACCGCCACTCCTGCAGAAGGCGAGGAACCAAAGGAAGCCGAAGATGCACCCCCCACTGAAGGTGCAACTGAAGCCCCTCCCGCCAAAAGACAGCCTCGCCCAAGAAAGCCCAGAGTACCACGTACCTCCCGCCCAGCCGGCGAAGATCCGGTTGGCGAACCCTCAAAGACCATGCTATTCGTCGCCAACCTTGGCTTCAACATCGACGACGAGGGTTTGTCCGCCCTCTTCGCCGACGCCGGCATCAATGTCGTTTCTGCCCGCGTGGTTCGCAGAAAGTTTGGACCTCCTAGGAGGAGCAAAGGTTATGGCTTCGTCGACGTTGGCAGCGAAGAAGAGCAAAAGAAGGCCATCGAGGCACTCGAAGGCAAAGAAATCGGAGGCCGTGCCATTGCTGTCAAGATCGCCGTTAATGCCACCAAGGAAGAGGAAGTTGATAACGCCGGCCCCGAGGCTGACGCTCCAGCGGCCTGAATGCGCTCATATGATCATAACCCCAGATCCCCCTTGGCTTCATTCTTATTTAACCCACAGTTCAGTTTATCGTGGCTTAGTATTTGTTCTTTGCTAAGTTTTCCGCGATTTTCACGAGTCAAGTAATCCATTCCCGTATCGGCGATCTGGTACTGTTTTCTTCCACAAACTTGTAGTGTCGCTTGGTCAACCTGATATGCGACTTGCTACGTACTTTCATGGCTAATGACGACCCACTCATGCCCACACGAAAATTTGGAGTGAGCGTCTGATGTTTGTTCGCCCGTGTTTGGTCATGTCAGACGACGAGGACTATCTGTCTGACAAGTTCCTTGTCGAGGCTGCTGCTTCGTCCTCTCGGCCAAAGACTTACGCTCAAAGACGCCAAGAGTCCTTGAAACAGAGTCGCATCAAGAATGAACAAAACCGACTCAAGAGTCGTCGCCAGCGCGAACAGGAATCCAGGGAAGAGGGACTCCGTAAGAGCCTCTTTGAGCGGGCGAAAGAAGACAACGAAGGGGGGGAGAACAAGGCACTAGGGATCATGCTCAAAATGGGTTTCAAAATGGGCCAATCTTTGGGTCAGAAAGAGGGCTCGCCAACCCATGAGGGTAGCTCTTCCCCCGGCCCCTCAGAGAACGACGCAACAGAATCTGCCGAGCCTACCGAACGACGAAATATATCGTCGGATTCATCACACAGAGCCGAGCCGCTCCCCCTGAACGAATGGACAGGTTCGTCGTGATACACATCATCGCACGCTCTGATCCATCTTGGTCGTAGGCAAGAAAGGCATTGGGTTAGGGAAACGCACTAGGTCTCCCGGTGCTTCCGACCGCCTGGCAAAGATGGCAAAGATGGCGCAAGACGCCAGCAACGAGAGCTTCCGAGACTTTGCTCGTCGGGAATACGAAGAAAGGCGCGCAGAGGCTCGTCTCGCGCCTGCACAACGGACTTGTACGACCCTTGACGACATGGCCGGAATAACGGTCAGTGACGTTGCATGTCTTGGATTGGTGAATGTTCTCAAGTCCTTCTGCCATCACCCACCAGTTCAACGTTCTCTGGCTCAACCCGACTGAGGCTGATTCCATCCCCAAAGGGCTGACGGATGCCCTTTTGGAGTACACACAAGGCATCTCTCCCGTACCCTCCGGGGGAGCCAACGAAGCGGCTCGCTTGCGCGATCAGATGCGCGCAGATGCATTGCAACCCGTTACCAGTGATGATGACGAAAACGCGTTGATCGACCACAAGGAGATGGACAAGGCAACATGGCAAGAGGACTTTCCGGTTGAAACGGTCGAAGAGGCTGTTTATTTTTTCCGTCTCGGGGTATGCCGTTATGCATTGTCCAAGAACATCGGACTGACTTTTTGCTAATATAGCCTCGAGATCGGCTAAGTTTGGTCCTGGCATATCTTCGAGACAAGTATGCATATTGCTTTTGGTGTGGGACAAAGTACGAGGATGATGGTGACCTGGAGAAACATTGTCCTGGGCCCAATGAAGACGATCACGACTGACATGGAGCATTTGAGAAAGACCACGTTTAAAAGTCAGGAATTGTAAGGAATGCATGCTAATGATGATATACAAATGAGTGTCCAAGGATCGTCGGGTAGAATATACATCAAGTCCATGATAAAGGAAGGGGAGTAAGGAACGCGTGTATCGGCGAGTAGCCATCAGTGAGAATAAGTACAGAGGATCGTCTTTTCTTTGCCATCATCCAGAAATAGGAGCAGGCAAAAGCGATGGTAAAACAATAGTTTCAGGTCGATCAGTATGTACTCGGTGAGGGAAGGTTGCTGTTGTCGGAGAATTCTGCGGTGTTCTCCGACGAGCATAACCTGAGATGGGAGTGGTAGCATGTAACTCCCGGGAGTTTTTGGCAGATTGCAAGGGCGAAGACCGGGTTCGACCTGGTGACGAGGACAAGCGTGGGGAGACAGACTGAGGAAGCACACGTCAGTTCCGCGGATAACGGAGGGGAGTTTAATCGACATACTCTCCGCCCGTTTTCCGCCTCTTCAACAGATGGAGTTAGTGATGTGGAGCTGCTTTGTTTAGCAGATGACTATATACATGCGTTCAGAGAAGTCGTTGTGACATTGGATGGACTACTCACGTTTGGGGAAATATAAGGCGAAAACCGGGCGGTGCGGAGACGGGAGGAGCCATGCCGCCTGTCTGCGTCTACGTCTCGAGAGATGGATTCGCAGGATATATTGAAGGATGGTGATGTTGGGCTGAAACCTGGATTTGAACTTCCAAGGGAGGAAACGGAAGAGCAGGAGCCCGAGCGAGAACGGGATGTGGTGATGCGGGGTGGAGCGGACTTGGCATCGTTGTCGATACCAAGAGAAGCCATGAGTTCGATGAAAGACGGAAGTGCACTAGCCATTTGAGGGGAAATGGGGACGGATATGTGTCGTCGTAAAAGCGGCCTTGGAGGGAGTAGTGTGGAGGGAGGGCATAGTTATAAGCAAATGGGCGGAGGGGCCCTTGGAGACGCCCCACGGTTGTCATGTACGAACGGTCGTCAAATCCACGAGCGTAACCTTCCACTGTAGGCGTTGTCCTCCAACCTGCACGGCTAACAATAGGAACCTAGACTCGTCGGCAAGGTGATCATCCTCGCCGCACCAATTAACACAGCCTTCCTTCGCTGGACCGTCCCGGTTCCGAACCGGGTGTCGAGCATTATTACCCTGCCCTGCGTCAGAAAAATTTAAAAAAAAAAAAACAAGAAGCGGCCGAGGCTGTGAAGACAACGAACCCACCTCCTTGACCCAGACTGTCGTCCTGAGCAACCGAGCACTTGCACCGTGATTATGGGAATTCCCAACGCACCGTCGCCATAACATGGAACGGTTCCCGAAGGACAACCGTTACTCTGAGTGATGCGGGATTAACGGGGCTATGCAACTTGTAACATCATACAATGTCACGTGTCACAGCTTTTTGCGTCACCGTATACAGCTCTCGTTCAAGCAACCATGAACCAGCCAAGCCAGCCCAACACGTCTGGCGGGGGCGGTGGTTTCGCTCAAAATCCCCGTCAAGATATGGAATATATTTGCGCAGGTAGCCTACCCCGCTCACACTGGCGGCATTGCATTGTCTGATAACCATCCAAAGATTGTGGCGCTAAAAATGAGATAAAATCAAGGGAGCCCATCCGTTGTCGAGAGTGTGGTCACCGGATCATGTACAAGAAGAGGACGAAAAGAAGTAAGCTGCGCGCCTCTCTCTGTGGGAACGTGTATTCACGTTCCTGCCAGTGGTCCAATTCGAGGCACGGTGACCATTAACCCGTTGCTGTCCGGTATTTGAGATGGTCCTCCAAGTCGCTATGCAGTGCAATCACCTGTCTGAGTCTCCTGACCTACAAGCCAACCCCATGCATAACGTTTCGCTAGATATACCGCGGTCAGGGGTACCGTCCGAGTGGTGGCATCAGGTGTATGCACAATGGTTATTTTGGAAAAATACCAAGGTCATATTTCCGTGAATGAGGGTTTAAAATTAAACACGACGTGAACATTGAATTCCAACTAGCCAAAGCTTCTACATGAGTATGTACGATCAGCACCTCGTGTGTAGATCCTAGCGACGACATCTAAATACGAGTATAAACTATACGGGAATACAATGTACTCCAAGTGGGAAGGCTATCAATTTATGTTTCTGTAAGGTATATTTAGGGGGATAATAAATGGCGTTCTACTCGTGACAAAAAAAAACGTCGAGACCTCACCACCTCCCTAACTTTTTGAACCAGAGGTTCAGAAAGCAGGTTACAACAATGCGGTCCAGGATGGCCTTGCAGCGAGAAGCGACCCTGAGTTTTCTATCCTCTCCAGACCACACTGCCACGTGTTTCTCCTTTGAGTCGATACACTAAACATGACGCTTGCGTTGGCGGGTACACCACGCTGAGAGAAAAGTGACACTTACAAACATGTCTGTTCCATTTTCTCGAAGTTTCCACTTGTACTCCATTCCTGATGCCTTGAACCTCCGGGATCTACTCAACCACGTCTCAGCGCACTATGCTAGCACTGGAGGTTGCGGGAGCTTACTGGCTACCATTCTTTGCTTTGCGCAAGTCTTTCACAGAACACTAGAAGCCATAATATAATCACGGTGGACATGCACAGTACAAAGCGCGATTTACCTCGTCCACGCCAAACCACACCGTGGCGTTGAAACTTGAAAACCATTCTACATGGCCGGCCGTCTCGAATATCGAGGTATCTAAATTCTTGCGATGAAAGGTCGTTGTGCACATACAGTGACCTGTTAGCGGATGCGAGAACTGAGGAAGGGCATTCCAGTGTTAAGGCAAAAGGTAGGAGGGCGAAAAGCTACCTTGTAGAGCTCCAACTCCTGCGCAGCGTTTTCTAGTACCTGTAACACGCGAAAGGCACGCATGTCCGCACTACTATCTATATTGGAAACAAACCGGAACACAACGTCAGAGTCGGCCATGTCAAAGTGAGTGGAGAGCGGTGTAGAGTGTTCAGAGTAAACGTTGACTGGTTTACACGGTGAGCGTGCTGAGCGGATTGTTCCAGGCGGACGGTTTTATGGGATACGTTCGCTTTGAATTAATGGTGACCGAAATATATGCAGTCCACGATGATCCGGATCCGAGTATAAATTGTTTTAGGAATGAACTCGGTTTAAACGAGGAAGTGCAAAATGGATACATGCTCGTTGGCTGTATCGAATCACACTTCGTTATTTGTACGTGATGCCACGAATGGACGCTAAATTCAGGAGAACGGTGAGGTCAACGAGGAAAGACCTGGGAATGTTCCAGGAACTAGAACAGTGAAGAATCTTTTCATCGCGGAATGAATGATTTGCTAGCAACGAGAAGCTCACCATGTACTCTTGATGAGGTTGTAGAAACCACACCGAACGACATTTTTGGTCACCGGTGGGCGGTCTCAGGTAATAACCGATTGCTGCCAGCAGCTGACACCAAGACGTCGACCCTGCTGGCCAAAGTTTATTAGTGTTCAGTCCTGGGTCGAGTCAAAAGCACATGGGCATATTGGCGAGGGAACGACAATTTATCCAAGATTGTGGTCCGTCCAGAGGTCCGCCTCAGAAGTAAACGTGAAGCTTTGGTCCGCTTTCGAAGCTGTCGTGGAAATGCACAACCAGAGTCGTGATCATTGGGTTAAAGTTGGGGTTAAAGTTAACGGCTGGTCAAGTCCGGTTGCAGATAAAATTGACACCACGTCAACCCTGCCGTCGGGTACCGACTACGGCCCGCATTGATACTATACTCACCCTTGAGGCCGCCGCGATGCCGTAGTAAAGTAGTCATCATTGTTTGCGCAGTGCTAACTTGAATGTGAACATCATAGTCTGGTCACTGACTCAGTGCGGTACCGACTATCATGGTGAGCGCCACCTTCCTATTATGGTCTGATGGTTTCTTTCCTAATGGGGATATCTAGGCGGAGGTTGAAATTAATCTGTGGCAGTGACGCCATGCGGTGTGTCAGCCGGTCGGCACTGTGTCCGGCAAGGACTCGACTGCGAACATCCAACTGGCTGTGTGGTCTACCGACGCTGACAAGTCCATAAAACACTTGCGGGCCTTCTGTAGATATTGTCTGACTAACGATTTCTTTGACACCCCTCGCGGCTATGCCTGATGACACTCCGAGGAGTCTGTCTGGTGACCCAGACCTCGTAAGTGTGACCCATTCTGAACGTGTAATGCATTGATCTTCTCAAATCCTCTACGAAGGACTCGGACAATGACATTCAATCTCTCGCCGAACAAGACGCTCGGAGCCTAGGTCCAGGGAAACCAGGAAGAAAGAAAAACCCAAAGTGAGTCTTTTCCCCCGAGCATGCGCTGATGTTCATTTCCCAAGCTCTCAAGCCGCTCGGAGAGACCAGAACCGCATAGCTCAGCGGGAGTTTCGCCTCAGAAAGCAACAGAGGGTGCGTTGTCTGGTATAGTGATACCAACCACTCCTTGCTGAAGTAGTTGGGGCCATCTAGATACGCGACCTCGAAGCGCGCGTGGAGCTTCTTTCTGGCTCTCAGGATGAGGCATTCACCGACCTGCGAGCTATGCTCAGGGGTCCGTAAGCATGTCTTTGATGTTCTGACGTTGGCCTTCATCCCCGTTCACAGACCTTATGGCTGAAAATCTGACTCTACGTAATTTACTCAAGAGTGTTTCTGGATTTATCGCCGAAGGGAGTGGTGGTATGATACAGAAACTTGGTTTTGAGATGCATGAATGGACTGCGTTCCTCGACAAGGCGGAGACAGATACCGCCTGGGACAGCTTTCAAGCACGCAGGCAGTCCAAAAAAACAACACAGTCATCAAATGCAATGTCATCAATGCTGGGTCCACAATCCAGCTCTTCAAAACGGCCTCTTGAAGACGATCCTTCTAGTGGTAATCATTTGAAGAAATCTAGAACTTTGAGCAGTGACACTTCCATGGAGCGGCCTGACAGTTATCATCTCCTTATGCCAATGAACTCCACCGTGCCCCCTCCCCCTCATCCGCCGGCACCTTCAATGTATCCTTCGGCCGCACGATCGCCACAAGACAATCTATTCTCAGATGTACTCCGTAATGGTCATGCAAACTCGCCTGTCTTCATGGCACCCACTCCCAGCGGCACCCCTGCCCATTATACCACCCCTTCGACCTCGAGTACATATTCGTCATACATGCCGCCAATTGGTATCGGTGTTGACCAGGGAATGAATTCTTTACCTTATCCGTCCAATAAGAATGGGCCTGTAGCCTCCCAGCAGCGTATCCTTCCTACCCCACAGAATGACGAACCGGATGATGAAGAAGGATCGATACTGGAGTTACGAGATCCCAAAAAGATCGAAGCCTTTAAGCTCATCAAGTATGCGACCTCAGGGCTATATCCGCTTGTAACTTAACCACGCTCTTTTAGGTACCATCTGGAGAACTACATGAGAAACAGTGCCTACTGCTTGCCCGCTTCCCTGCGTCCAACGCTGGTCCAAAGGTAGAATTTCTTACTTTCTGCCTGGTCTGTTTGTTGATCGATCCGCTTTGATAGGACAATCAACCACGGTGTGTTGCTATGTCTTCATGTTGAATGACGTACGGTTCCTGACACAAATCAGAAAGTGTCATTGACCGCATTGTTCATCCTGGATTACGAGATCGTATCATCCTGCTGCGAGGTCAGGGGCATAGTCTGTGCTGCGGATTGATGGACTGATATTGTTTCAGGCCAGTTCTCCTTGGCGGATTGCCTTTTCGATTACAAGAAAGCTATACAATTACACGGCGACGATGTTCTTGCACACAGTAACTGGGAGTTGGCTGAATGGTGGTTGCGAAAATACTCGTTAGTATCATCTTCACATTCGCCGCGGCTAGTGACTTTTTGGACAACAGGTACTTGATTGAGAATGGCACGCTGAGTGCATGTAATCGCTGGAGGCGAGAACGAGGCGAGAGTGAGCTTACGATGTCCGATATTGGTGCCCAGGGCGACTCGCCCGCTTCTTAAGCTAATATCCTGCTCCCTGTATTCTAACGGGCTGAGAGTCTAGCTACCTTTCAAAGGGATGGATAATATATACGCGCTTGTTGTGTACATCGAAACCCCCCACATTCCGTGGACACTCGTGGCAAGCCTAATGCAGGTGCTAAATACATCGTTTTGTCTGAGGAATACACGAACGAACTGATATGAACGATCACCAGGAAGCCTTCTTGACACCTGGTATCTCATTGTTCAATGCCTTTAGCCGGAATTGAAACTATGGCGTCTGAGTGAGAAAACGGGTCGGTGGCCGTGGTGCTCAAAGACCTACCCTGCAAAGGCCGAATTCGCTCATAACACCCCGCCCTCGTCCAGACTCGGCACATCGGTTGACCACGGACGTCGGACGAGCGTACCTCCCAAAAGAGTTGAGTTGCAACTGGGCCTGGTGGCGGACGTGGGGCGGTAACGTCTCGTTGCGAGCAACATAAAGATATGCTCGGCGCATGACCTCGTTCTCCATGACGCCGTTGCGCGCTTTCATGTCCCGAAGGACGCGAATGTTTGGACGAAAGTTTGGCATGTCGGCCGGTGTGGAGTGTGGGTCGTCCGAGTGAAGAATGAAATCTTCCGGAACGACTCGGAGACAAACAACCATAAACTATAACAGGGTCGGCCTTTCGTTCGTCACACCACCGCCTGAAAAAACGTTTGTGAAGCGTGGCTATGGGGAGAGAGTGGGTAGGTCGTCGCTGGCAACGCCGCATCCTACTACTGCCGTTCACAATACTAATCGCTGTCTGTGCAGTCCTAGAATGACAGGTATTCTCCGTATGACACATCAGCAGCGTCGCACAATCATCTCAGCCCTCTTTGGGCTCACTTTCTTTGCCTCGGTGCTGACCGTTTCTGCGTCGAACGTTTTACCATGCCCTGTGCGGCCCGACCGAAATTATCACGCGGATAGTGGGCCGAAAGCGCGAGGGGGCGGATCACTAGCGGTCGTGGAGAAGAGGCCCAGACGCTGGATACAAGAGAGGACTGTTGCCGAGCATTGACTGTGTCTTCATCATTATACGCCAAACATTAATTTACGGGTTACCCCGTCTCTGGTCTCAAACGGTGCTGAGTCGGTTGATCCGGCAAATGTGTCGGGATGGTCTGATCGGGTATAAAAAACACGCTGGTACAGTTCTGTGACGGTCTGAGGGTATGTACTTGGTATTACAATGCAAATTTCCGTGTAAAGGTATCGCAGCGATAGCGGATGAGGTAGTAGGAACATGTGCGAAGGCGGTCACTCCACTGCTCCAGAGCTGTCATCTTCACTTCGTTGTTGACGGTAATATTCTTCCTGTTCTTGCTGTGTTCCTCTAGAAAACAGCATACCACATGAGTAGCTGTGCAGGAATTAGGGTGCTGAAGGAAGGCGCACGGAAGAAGATGCTCCTCAATGGGTATGCAGGCAATGAACACGAGAACACTAATCGCGATCTGAGAAATGAAAACCACACGCAATGCCGTTGCATATGACTCTATCGCAACCTTCCGAAGAGAAGGGGCAAGGTCTGGAATCGAACTGATCGAGTGCCTAATAATGCGCATAATCCCGTTAATCCACACGTGGGCGGTGCTCCAAGGGCTTTCTTACCGTATTTCTTCTATGATCTGGGCAAAGGGGAGGGTGTCAGTATGCAAAAGAAGCCGCTCATATCAACCTCGCCGCTGACATCTGAAGATCCAGGCCCCGTAATTCGCCTCTTCAACTGATGAAGCAGTACGCTCTGGACCAGCGCGCCTGACAAACTAACCCCAAGAACTTGACCCGTGGTGCGAAATAGATATGTGACTGAATGGTATAGGCAATCAAACTCCCCGTCACACCTGTGAGAAAGTGAAACTCACTTCCGGTGGCTACAGCCATGTCTTCTTTGTGAACGCCTGCGATCATCGCCTACGTGGCCAGAGCTTAAGATGAAAAGGTAATAAATGGTCAAATACTCACAATCAACGTGGTCGTTATGAGGCTGGCCATTCCAAATCCTTGTGGCACGACGTCGAGCCATAGGTGAAGGGTTGACGTCTTGTCGTTCCACGAAGCAGCGAGCATGCTTGATAATATGCAGAGCGCAGCTGAACCCAGAGTGAGACTGTAGAGTTTCCCGGTTTTACGCATCCACCTGGACAGCCCAGAATTCAAAAAAAAAATCCTTGCTAGCAAGGACAAGACTGACCAGCCAGCTACCACGCTGCCCGTTGACAATGCGACCTAAAGCAGGTGAGTCTCGAACCGTGGAGGGATAGGGAGGACATACAGAGTGCGGTAATAAATGGAGCCCTGTCAAATTGGTCAGGGCACGATGGTTGACAGAAACTCTGTCTGCTTACCGGCGTCTGTAGATGAACTGAGCCTGACCGAAGAGAAATACAACGGTACGTTATAAAGCTGCGGAAAGGGCAACAATCGGCACGGAGGAAACACGTTATTTATTGACACACTAACCATAGAGAACGCAGTCATTGATGCCATGAAATTGGCCAACGCAATGGCCAATGGTGTACGCTGCGATATTAAACGTAGCGGCATGACAGGATACGGCGCCCAGTGCGCCTCGACATACACGAATGCCACCCCGAATATACCGCTGACCGTGAGCAGTCCCCATATTAGCGGATGCGACCACGGTGGTTCTTCTGTGGTTTTGATACTGAATGCAGATAACATACATGCAACAGAAACAACCAATGTGAAAGAGCCGAGGAAATCTATACGACTAAGTTTCGAAGATGTGCTTTCGTTGGCAACGGCATCAGGTAACTTGATATTGACCTTGAGCGTGACTAGAATAAAAGAGATGAGTAGTAATGGTGCCTATCCGAGAAAAGTAGATCAGCCACTTTCGCCAGCCTTGCGACAGGGAAAGGTGATCACCTGCAAGAGGAAAGCCGCGCGCCTGGTTTGAAGGTAAGTAGAGTGACGTTACTGCAATTACCGATGCGCCTACCATCCCCAGGTATCATTTATCCATCCTCCGATTGGACCGCCCAGGCCTGCTCCAAGGCCGAACAAGCTGATGCAATATTTCCAGGACTGATGTTGAACCGTGGAACGGAATGACTTACATGTTTGTCATTCCTTGGTAGAGTCCTCTATGCTTTCTGGGAATGTAATTAGGTCAACCGATGGACAGGTGACGAACTGGCACTCACAATGGCACAAGATCAGTGATAGCCACACTAGTGACTTTGAAGATGTGAATTTTGGATGGAACGAGCGTGCGCGATGAACCGACCTGTCATAACACTTGATGACGAGTGAGTGATGGTGAATTGGTAGTGGTGATTGAGGAACGCACCCGCCTCCGCCCATACCGGCGATGGCTCGGGCAAGAATGAGCGTTTCCATTGAAGGGGCGAGACCACATGCGATTGTGCCAGAGCCTGATATGGATTAGGAAGAAGATGTTCCTAGCGAGATCTGCGACACGAACCGAATAGAGTCAAGGCGAGAAGCATTGCGCCCTTCCGTCCTAAAATGTCTGATAGTCGACCTGATAAGAGTTTAGAGGCAGGAGGATGAAAATGATCGTAGGAGCTGACCATATAAGGGGGTGAAGCAACAGACGGACAGGAGGTAGGAAGTGCCGAGATACGAGGACTGTTCTGACTTGTTGAAGTAGCTTCCGATGGGCGATACGAGTGTGGCTACGACTGTGCCTGTTGGGACAAGGTTGGGGGTGACGCACGTCTGCAGATCCAGGGGAAAGTACCGTCGAGGGCCCCCAGGAACACGGCGCTCCAGAGACCAGAGACAATCCAGAAGAAATTGACGCGTGAAACATGGTTGAACAGCGGGGTGTCTTCCGGGGCGGGCCCGGCGGGGGAGGAGGGAGTGTGGAGGGAGTTGTAGGAAGGGGGGCGGAGAGGGGGACTGAGGAGGGGCCGTGTTTCTTTTAAATTGCGGGAGGAAGACATGATGGAGGGATCTCGCTTTGACATGGAATATATAACATCGCACTCCCTGGCGTCGTTTCACGTCCAACCATCTCCACTGTCATTCTCCGCGTACATCGGTCGTGGCCCGGCCGAACCCTGTACAGATCCTCTCGTTCCCTGGTCCTCTGCTCATCCCTCACGCTCACCAAAAGCCATTCCATTGTGAACCGCGTACTAACATGCATGCACCTCACTCTTCGCGCAAGTGCTCACCAAGTGCACCCACGATGACTCGTGTGTGAATGTTGTCCCTGGGCGAAATGCCCTCTCCCGACGGACGATGACGCCAACATTTAAACCCCCCTCCGAGAGAAACGGCGCATGTCTGACTGAGGCGAGGTCATCGTCCCGTGACTTTAGCCACACTGGTGATCCGAGTCCACTCTCCATCACGGGGATATGTCATGAAAGGCGGTCTTACAGCATCACCTTTCCATCCACGGTACCGTTCTCATGAGGATGGGAACACCCTGCCGGTGCGGAATGGCTTAGCGTGCTCCTCGCGCCGGATCGCAGGGTTATGGACCTCAAGTATAACAGTCGGCGTACCCAAATTGACTTGCGACAATTTCCACTCCTTCGCTCTCTGTACCATCTTCTTCACAGGGCAGTCACGGGACGATTAGAATCGTTCTGGTCATTCGCCCTGTGAACGGGGACCGGTATCCACAGCGTCCGCCCGGGGTGTGCATGCGGGGTGCCGTCGTCTAATAATTGCCTTGGAAACGGAAAACCTATTATCAAGCGCTCAATGGATTGGGGCAAGCTTGCTATGGTCCGATGAACCGTCTCCGATGACTATCGACATAAGCAACATTCGGACTGCGCATCCGAACCTCGTGATCAAGGCGTCCTTCGATTATCTACCGCCTACCTGAATGGCTCTTGAGCGGGTGTCGATTCGACTCCCGTGCAGGCTTGTGTGGTTCTGCCATTGCTTAATTGATTCCGTCATTCGTCCTTCGACTTGTACGGTGGGCTGCAAATGGGGATTAGGTGGTCATGTGCGTCTATTGCGCCAGTGCGGAGTTCGTTATGGCGACTGAAACGTCAAAAACCATCAAAAAAAAGACGATGGTGGAGGTGTAAAATGAAGTGGCATTTGCCGTCTGACTAAGCTACGTTTTTCTATACAGCCAGTATGGTGGCAAGGAACAAGCTGGTGCCACAACATCACCCCTTCGCTTACTTTGCCGGAAAACATTTTCTTCACTTTTCCGTCTCCCGCTCCTTTGTGCGGGTTCTCGTTCTCCCGCGAGTTCTCTTGTGCTGTCCAGTGAGGCGATCGAGGATCCCGGATCGACAACGAAGCCGCAGCTGCTGAGCTTCATCATGCACTCATCGTCACCGCCCTTGTCTCCGTCACACTCCTCTTGGAAGACTGTCTTTCGTTTGCCAACTTCGTCCAAGAAGCAATTGGCAAATGTCAACGGTACTCCTGCTCTTGATCGTACTGCCAGGTGTATCTCTTCCCCCCTCACCGCCAAGCTTTCGTCCGGTCCGCCACCCAGCCCATCATTGACGCCTTCAACACCACACTCCGTCGACCAACGTTCTTCCTACAACTCCTCCAAAACGCAGTCCAGCGAGTCTAACCCCGGCGGAACCCCAAAATCCTCGTACCTTGTGCCTGACTCCCGAGGTAGCCAAGCCCAACATTCTCAGCAGCAGCCACATGCTCAGATTGACATGATTGCTCCACTCCATGCTCAACCACGCGTGAGGACAAAGTCGGAGAAACAACGCATCAACCTCAGTCGCGCTCCGCGTCTCCCCGCAAGCAGGTCCCAGACTGCCGATCCGTCCCAGCATTCTTTTGTACTTCCCTCGGGACATGGTCCTTCAGCAAGTCGTTCAGGACCCTTGTCACCCCGAGCAATGGGTGCATCCGCCACTCGTTTCATTCGTCGTGTCGCCTCCGCTCCCAATGCCAAGCATCTCTTCTTGTCTGGCACGCGGTCAGCTGCGCCGACCAAGAATGGTTTACTCGCTCCAGCAGATGTGGTTCCCCCGGTTCCTGGCGGTCCATCTAGCATTTCGGAGTACGGCGATGATTCGTTGGAGACCATTTCTTCGGGATCATCGAGAGGCCGCTCGACGAGACACGAACGATACCCAACCCATGGAACCCGGATCGCAAATCCAACTGCGGAGGGGCCGGGCAAAGTTGCTTTCCGACGAACTTACTCGAGTAACTCTATCAAAGTTCGATCCGTAAGTTTCCTCCCTTCATCTCCATACCCTTCAACGACAATACGTTCTTCGTGCAGGTGGAAGTTGGCCCTTCGAGCTTCCTCAAAATCAAGATGCTGGGCAAAGGCGACGTTGGGCGTGTCTACCTGGTCAAAGAGAAGAAAACGGACAAGTTGTTTGCCATGAAAGGCAGGTCCGATCCGACCTTACTTTTGCCAGTATTTTACATACGATTTTAGTGCTCTCAAAGAAGGAGATGATAGAGCGGAAGAAGATTAAGCGAGCATTGACGGAGCAAGAAATCCTCGCCACTTCGAATCATCCATTTATAGTGACGCTTTACCATTCCTTCCAGTCAGAGCAGTACCTGTACTTCTGCATGGAGTACTGCATGGGCGGGGAATTCTTCCGTGCCTTGCAAACACGTCCGGGAAAATGTCTTCCGGAAGACGGCTCACGGTTCTACGCTGCCGAAGTAGTCGCCGCACTAGAATACCTGCATCTCAATGGATTTATTTATCGCGACCTGAAACCGGAAAGTGCGTTCAATTTCTAATTCTGTCGCCACACTTACGAGCGTGTTGCTGACACTTGACAGATATCTTACTTCATCAATCCGGGCACATCATGTTGTCAGATTTCGACCTGGCCAAACAGTCGGGACATCCAGGGGGACGACCCGCCACCATTCACCAGTCAGAGCCAAATGGGGTACGCATCTCGCGTCGACCATGTGATACCCTTGTAACGCTCGCTCTTTGCTTCTAGGTCCCTATGATCGATACGATGTCTTGTACGGCTGATTTTAGGACGAACTCGTTTGTCGGAACCGAGGGTCAGGATGCTGCGTGCTTTGTAGAAGATGTCTGACACTTGTGCTTCGATCTGCAGAGTACATTGCACCTGAGGTGATTGCTGCACAAGGACACACCGCTGCCGTGGATTGGTGGACTCTCGGCATACTCATTTACGAGATGATCGTAAGTCGACATTATTCATGTTGCCGAAGTTGAGTGTGAGAGATTGCTGACGGACGCCCGATTGCGCCTGATTCTCGATCACTGGGATCGGCGAGACAGTTTGCCACGACACCATTCAAGGGCAAGGAGAGGAACGATACATTTGCGAACATTCGGTTGCTTCCTGTACATTTCCGCGATGCACCCAAGACATCCAGGTACGTCGGTGATCCGTATGGGGGTATTGCTGCGATGATATAAAACCGCTGGACAGTGCTTGTAAAGATATCATTGTCCGGCTTTTGGACAAGGAAGAGCGGACACGGTTAGGAAGCAGGAGCGGTGCAAGCGAGGTGAAGCATCACAAGTGGTTTGCCAAGATGAACTGGGGTCTTTTGCGTCATACACGGCCACCGGTATGTCAACGTTGATTTTTGTTGAGGTGTCGACCATACGAACGTCGTGTCGCGCCCTGCGACGATTGATCCTTTCCATGGACTGGACCACGTGGCCCCATTTCCCGTTTCATGCGTACGTGGTGGATGTATTCGCTGATCCACCTGTTTGATGTCTAGATTGTTCCCACTGCATCAAATGGGGCTGATGCTACCAATTTCCGACACCTAAAGGAGTCGCGCTCCCTGCACCTGGAGGAGCAAGGATGTATTGTTGCACCTGGTACGCCTGGCTACGACGACGGGCTGGACTCGCCACCGGACGGGGATTTGTTTGGGGCTTTCAACAGCGTCACGATACACTATGATGGTGAATTGTGACGTGGGGTCTACGAATGGCCTCCGCGAACATTTCGGACTGCTTGTGTAGATTTGGTTTTGCGCCAGTGACCTTGTGAGGTCGTTTGGCATAGGTCTGTCGTTTCCGTTTGCAAAGGTTGCTCCCTTTGATTAGACTTGAACACTGCTTTCTTTCTGGAGAAAATTGCTGGGTTTCACTTGTACTATTTGCATTGCACAGCTACACCATCTTCTCTTATCGTTACATTTCTTTGGAAGTACTTACGAGGCACAAGCTGACCACTGATCGGCCGCCTTTGATAGCGTTCTTAGTGCTATGATACCTGATTACAAACAAGCTATTCTAATCACAGACGTTGTGCATGAGCGGTGAGAATGACATCTCAGAAGTAGCGATCAGTTGATTCCGGAATCAGTGCAGAAAAGAAGTTGATGAGACTGATGAATGATGGAGTAGGCCTCGGGAGCGTCGAGACGGGGATGGCTCGACAGGTGACGCGACGGCAGCGGAGGAGGAGGACAGCGGGGAGGATCCCAGGCGAGATCGGCGGGGAGAGGAGAAGGCGTCGCCGTCGGGGAATATGTAAGCAAACAATCAGTGATGGAGGAGCACGGTGGGCGGGGGGCGTCGGTGCGGATCGTCGAGGAGGACCGACTTCCATATCGGGACACGAGTTCGATTTCCATACAGGGGATGACAGGACCCCGGCAAGTGCGAAAGCGAGCCACGGCGGAAGCAAACGAACCACGGGCGTGGGAATGAGGGCACAGAGTAGTGGTGGCAGCAAAGAGTGCGCGCGCTGTGGCAGGACGAGGCAGGGGAGCACGCGGAGGAGAGGCGATGTAGTAGAGCACGGTTGGGCTCGCTGACATGAGATTCAAACTGAGATTCGCCGAAGATGGTGCAGCGGCAACTGGAACACGATCACATGGAGATCGCGATACAGTACACAGTGTGGGCGGAGAGTGGCCGAAAAAGGACAAGCCCAGCACGCCTCGGCGCCGAGGGAGTGGCACGGCGACCGTATTTGGGGGGTATGGTGTTGGTGTGTGTTTGTGCAGAGTTTACCGAGGGTGATTTCCGAACGCGGCCGCGGCTTGTAAGGAGGACCCTGGATTACGTGGTGGACCTGAATGGGAAGCTGCGGGAGAAAATGGAGGGAGAGGGAGAGGGGTCACGTAAGAGGTAAATTCGGGGAATATGAATTCTCCACCGGCCTTGGCTTTTATAATATACATAGTCGATCGTCGACTCGACCGTTGACTCCTCGTCTGTTTGACTTTTTTTTTCTTTTCTTTTCCAGTCTTCGCTTCTTCAGTACATAGCCCGTCCCGTTCGACGCCTT
Organism: Xerocomellus chrysenteron; assembly: GCA_038093415.1. Taxonomy (NCBI): domain Eukaryota; kingdom Fungi; phylum Basidiomycota; class Agaricomycetes; order Boletales; family Boletaceae; genus Xerocomellus; species Xerocomellus chrysenteron. The sequence goes on from JBBPSD010000006.1 coordinate 47,296, forward strand.
CACCATTCCGTCCCTACGCCCAGCAACGTTCGACATGCAAGACCTCTACGCTCCCTCATATCCACCGCAAAGCCGCCAGTGGTCCCGCCCAACGGACCACCCATACCCACAGATATCCACCGCGCCCCCGCCCCTATACCCACCAAGCTCCCCCAACGACTCTCCCTCTGACGACCCGTCCCCGCAACCCGCCATCAAGTCCCATGACCAGCACCAGCCCGCAAAGTCCGAGTCAAAGCCCCAGGCAACCTTTCTCACAAAACTCTACGCGTAAGTCAAGTCCCCCTCTTCCCCCGTCCCCCTCCCGACGCGTCTCCCCAGCCTCCTCGAACGTCCAGAGAACCATCACATGATCAGATGGGACCCCGCCGGCGAGCACATCATCGTAGAACGTCCCGAGCAGCTTGCCCTCCACGTCCTCCCAAGCATCTACCGTCAATCCAGATTTGCTTCCTTTTCTCGGCAACTCAACGTCCGTGCTTCTTTCCTTCCCATTGCCACACACCCCTCATGTCGCTTAATTACAGATTTATGGCTTCATGCGCAAAGTGAACCTCCGCAACGTTGACCCAGCCATCGATGATCCCGATGCAAGCACATGGTGTAAGTCCCCCCCGCACCGCCCCAAACCTTGCCTCCTTCTGACACAGCCACCAGCACATCCAACCCTCAATCGCCACTCCCCTCCAGAGGTCGTTGCCAATTTCAAACGCCGCGTCCCACCCCGCCTCCCAAAGCCAAGAAAACGCGAGACGCAAGAGTCCCCGACCATCCCCCCGCCACGCTCCGCCATCGGTCCCGGTCCCGTCCCCCTCTCTGTCCCCAACAAGCCCAACTTCCTTGGTGGTCGCGCCCGCGGATTCTCTGCCCCTGGTTCGTTCACCCCCCTCAGCTCACCTGCTGCTGCAGGCTGGGGAACCTCATACCCACGCGCGGCATTGCCGCCCCTCACGGTTCCCTCAGAGCCTCCCGCCATCTCACAGCACCACAGCATCTTCAACCAGTCGCACAACCTCCAGCCCATCTCCCCCGGAGATGAATCCCCCTCCACCCAGTTCAGCGCGATGGGCACCAATTCTGGCTACCACCACAACCCCCAGGTGTCGTCCTCGCAGTACCCATACACCGAGCAGAGCTGGTCCTTTTCCCCCAACAGCTCCACCTCCAGCCATTCTGGTAGTCTCTCTTCGCTTCTGAACCCCCCGACCACCAACGGGTACAGTGCGCGCCCCACCCCCACCATCAACACCTCGTACGCGTCTTCGTACTCGAACGTGTCCATGCACAGCGACCACACCCCCCCGTCGCTGTCTCCCGACACACACAGTCGTCCGACCACGGGGTACTCGATGTCCTCTGTCTCGTCGTTGCCTTACGAAGAGTCGCCGACCCACCAGACTTACCACCAGAGCGACTACTCTCGTCCAGGGTCCGGTCACCACAGACCCATTTCCCCCACGCTGTCTCGCCCGCCGTCGTCTTCGAAGCAGTACGGGCCGAGTAGCTCGCTCAGGGTGGGGCGGCCCCGACGCCACAGCCAAGCCATGAGTCCTTACCCTTCGCCTTACGAACACCATTCAGAACGGCCGTCGTCTTCCCCTCAGCCAGCCGATGAGCAAAACGGAACCATGCCGAGAGTGCGGAGTATGATCCAATTACCCTCTGTCGACCCTTACGGGTTCAGTTCGAACCAGACCGAGTTCGCTTACTCTGCCGTTGGTGGCAACCCATCCATCGAATCGATGGATGGCCGCAATGGTTGGGGACACCACGCGCAAACGCAACGTCCTTCGACGAGCGCTTCCTCGATTAGTGCTGCATCGCATACATCCTCCTCCCAGGCAAACACGCCTCCGCTCGATGGCTACGGCGGTGAGACGGACATCAACCGTTGTAAGTCGTTTCGTCATTCGCTCGTGTCTTACGGCGTGGCTTACTGACCAATAGTCTCTTGAAAAGTCTCGCCTGATTTCGGGTTTGTGCCCTTGAATGAACATCTCCCTCCGCAATATACCAAACACGATGGGCGGACTATAGACGCCCCGCTGTCTGCGGAGGGATACTAGAATTGTGGTGCGCGGTTTACGATTGCCATTCCGACCGTCTTCATTCGAACTTGGACGATAACACTCGCTTTTTGCCTTGATCTCACGATTTGCGTCCCTTTTTTCTTTCTCATTTGTCTCGTTCTTGTTCGCTTCTCGTTTTATAAGCTTTATATACGAAATCGGAAGACCCCGTCCACTCATTTCACGAAATCCATCATACCCATCTCGTCGTTTGCATCGCTCTCATACATTGCGTCGTGTGTACCATGACTCATCCCATATGTAGTATCACGCTCCATTCACCCCCATTTTGATACCTTTTTCACTGCTCGTCTCGCTCTAGTTGTTACATACGGCTACCCCGTATACTCGTTACCCAGTTCAATGATATCCTGACTCAACTTGGTGGCGCATAAACGGAAGCAAATGCGGGTGTAAGGCGTCAAGTTTTCATTTGCATGGGCGCAACTGCAACGGTCACCATCATTTGAACGGGCCGGACCGTCTGATGAGTTTCTCACTGCCAAGTCTTGACCCTTCCACGACTGATCGGGTCCACAACAAGGAGACCGGCGCCCGCACTCCCGATTAGGATGCTATCCCGATCTGGTTGCTGCAGATCTGATCGCACAGAATTTTGATCGGGGATGTCTTGAAATTGGACCATATCGTGTCATGTTTGCCCTTGTATTTTCTTGTTTGTGCCGTATCCGTCATGTGACGGGACATGTGTGACGTCAATGGTGAGACGAAAAAGGTTAGGTTCAGACATGGCGCTGCAGGATGGTGGCTTTTCATTATCGAACACGGGGGGGACAAGTGAATGGACGTGTCATGATCAGAAAAAAACCGGGGAAGAGCCGTGCCCTTGAGGTGATCACTTGATAATTAAATGACAAGGTTCATGTGGCGTTGACAGCACCCAGTTTCCCGTCGGCGTCTACCGCAGGGGTGGCAGCCCCCTCATCTGCGCGATAGCATTCATGGCAGTGTGCTCACACGAGGATCATGATCGCCTCCCAGACGGCGTCAACGTTGTATCACTCTCATCGATATGTATGTGCATAGATCGTCCGCGATGTACACAGCACGCAATTGCATTAGTACAGGCGAGATAAAGAATGATCCAACGAACGGATGTATAGAGGGAAAAAGTAATTAGGTGTGTACGTCCAAGCGTAGTCAAAAGTATACACCCCGATTTAATCCAGGAAATACATACAAGGTCAGTCCACAGTCCGAGTTTCTCGGGCGAGAAAACTTCCCCTTCTAGCTCACGGTATAGAATGCCGGCGTAAAGGAAGGGAATATGCGACGGAGCTATGCTGCACTAATACCCATGTCGCTACGTCGGGAGAGAACAGGGGCGTAAGAAACGAGCTGCGCTTCAGACATGATCTCCCTCGAACGGGATGCTGACGGGAGGCGACCATAAGGATGCGACGAGACCTCATCCTCGAGTGGAACATCGGTGCTCAGGAATGCCACTCTTTCTTCCGAGGTAGCGCTGGATGGTTCCATCTCATCGTCCAGTTCATCATCCACTGCCCGCCGTGCGACCCAGCTGAGGTATAGAAAGAGGGCGACGCAAAGCAAGATGCCGGCGATCGTCCAGACTCTACTCCATCCATCCTCCTTTTCTTCTGCGCCCGACACGCTCTTGTTTGCACTGAACGACCTGATCCCTGCACCAATACTTGTGTGTACAATCACCTTGAAGAGGGAGAGCGCAGTACACATGACATAGGTCTTCGTACTCAGAGTCGTTGCAGCGAGAAGGACATTCATGACATTGTAAGGGTAGGGTGCGAGGCGGACAAGGAACAGCAGTTGCGGTTTGCGTTCAATCGCCCGCACGGCTCGGCACAGTCCGCGCGTTGATTGTAACCAGCGAGCAATCCGCTCGCGAAGGAATGCGCGGGAAAGGGAAAACACGACAATCGCGCCGGATAGCGCAGCAGCGTAGGATATCACCGCACCGATCCACGGTCCGTAGGTATAGCCGGAGAGGGTGATGAGCGTGGAATACAACGGGAAGGGAGCTGTAGAGGGCGAGAAGCGTCAGGCAGATCAAAGCACCCGAAGTGGGAATAAAGTGACAGAAAAAGTAAGTGGTGAACAAACGCGACATTTTGAGATGGGGACGTACGGAAGGTGGTGATAAATATAAGGCAAAAGAGGACAGCAAAGCCAAAGTACTCGTCGTTGCGCAGCCAATGGGAGAGTTGATCGAGGCCTTGATTGAATCATGGTAGATTGAAGATCCATATCATCAGGACGGTGCGAAGAAAATACGACGTTAGCACGGATCGTGCATAGGGGAGTGGTGGAAGAGCCAATCAAGGATCTAGTATTACTCACCATCGAAAACCTGCGTTTTCCAAAATGCGATCGCAAGCACGAAACCGAGACTGGTTGCAGCATAGGCCAACACGGGAGACCATTTCTTGAACAAGTTCCATATCCGGAGTCCGCGGGGACGAACATAGCGATAGGACTGTGAGCGGGGACACGATGATGACGGAGGTGGAAGGCGGGCAGGAATGAATGAATGAGCCGGACGATGCGTGCTGCGGGAATTCGAGGGGGTATCGCTGGCGGAAGACGACATGGTGATTTTCTCGTCCGACATTTGGCTTGCTGGGGGCTTTGGCTTGAACTACTGCGGGTAGAAAAGAGTGCTTGGAAGAGGGCGGTTGTTGGGACCCAGTTCGGTTGGCGGGGAGAAAGGGGAGGCGCGCAACGGAAGCGAAAGGAAAGACGTACTTGGCGGTAAAATCTAAAACACTGGCCAGCACACTTGTTTCGATCTAGACTTGTTTTCTGACTTGGCAATGGTAACACACACACACACACACACTCGTATTATCTAGTACAAACGTCCCATCGGTAGGTTTGCCGTCCTGTTGGTCTGCGAGGCCCCGTCGAGCGCACGTTTGATGTCCCTGCCCCACGCTCCACGTGTGCAGTGAACGTTGGACCTAGCCATCGCTTTCGCACCCTACGATATCTCTTCTCACGGATCTTTATTGCGAACGTCCAGATGCCTCTTCAACGAGTCCTCCGCACATGTGTCCCACGTCAGCGTGCATTCAGCACCCCCGCGTCCAAACCGCGGAGTGGTCATGCAGACTTTTACGCGTCGCTGCTTCCCGCAATGATTCCTGTCGCGTTGCTCGGTTCGGCGGTGTACATGGTGGGTCGTCTTTACCGTCTTTCCTCTCCTGTCTCTGGCAATTTTTCATCCTGTCCCGAGTCGACGTCGTCCCGGTGGCGCCGGGGCACTGCTCTACAGAATCTTTCTTCTATCCTTCTTCGCTTCTTGTGTACCTCCCGCTCTTAACGGCCGATTCTCCTTGTCCATTCATTCACATAGGGTCTCCATCTTGCCCAAAGCCGCCTGGCACACGAAAAATTCCTTGACGAGGCACGAGAGCACATCCGTGCTCTCGAAGAGGAAGTCGATTCACTCCAAAGACAACGCTCGTCTGCGGTCCCCGTTATCTCAACTTCGGACCAAGTACCATCATCCAAAAGGAACTCTTGGTGGCCGTAGTTTTCGTCACGTCTTGTTTTCCGCTGGCAGGTGAAAAATCTACGATATTTAACATAATATGCCCCGTAAGATGTAATAGTAAACACGAGCAGAGGGAATATCAAGCAACGAGACAGGGTAGGGTCACGAAGAAGCGCGTCCGTCATGCAATGGCCAAGCTGGAGTGTTCTTCGTTGGTGCACAACTGCATACGTATCTCAATCCGTGTTCGAAAGTACCTTGTTGACAAGGACGGATTTGGATTTATCGTATAGCTTTGCGGAGCTAATATCGGACAGTTAGTGAGGGTCTAGGCGGCTCGGTGTGTCAAATACCTAAGGATGGCAGCTGCAAGACCTGCAAAGGACTGGACGGTATCCTTTCCGCGTTTGAATCTGAAAATATCGTACGCTGGCAAGACAGCTGTTCAGCAGGCGGGAAAGGCGGGCATAGCTTCCTTCTTACAAACAAAGATAAAGTCCATGACCAGCTTCGCCCGGGAAACCTGCAGCCAGTAGCTATTGCGTCGGAGCCTCGCGAGTTCCTTCTCATCGAGTTTCGTGATCTTGGGTCGGGATTTGGACGTTGCCCCTTCCAACGACTCTTTATATGCTCGGTTTTCCACTGCAACATGACTTCAGCATAACAATTGCAACCGCGTAGTTGCTACTTACCTTCGCGCTGCAGACCCTCCACGATACTCATCTCAACGCCATTCTCGACCAAGCCGACAAGAGTGCCGAAAAGCCAACACCAATCTGCAAAACGTGCCGCCCTAGCACCTGTTTTGGGACCAACCAATCCTAGTCGTGAGAGTGTATATATATCGTCGGAGAGGCCATTCACGAGGTCCAGGAGGACAGGAGGCGGTGCAGAAAGCAGGGCTTGCAAGAACGAGTGCGAGAGAAGGTCACCAGTAAATGACGGCGATGGTTTTATTGCTGGAACATCTGTAAGAGCATGGGGAGTCGTTGATGAACCGCTAGAGGAGTAGGGAACAGCCTTCTGTGCCATTATGGTGCTCAACGGGGTTAACCAGTTGAACAGAATGAGCATTTTCCTAATGCCCAGAGGTCAGAGTACCCAAACGAGAGTTTTCGAGGCATAGTACCTTGTGAAAGAGAGACCACTACGTGCAGACTCGAGTCTCCTCACTAGTTCTTGCTGCCAGGCAGCCTTGCCATTTCGCAGCAGAAGTTTGGTATGCATCAGTAGGTATACACGTATCGAATATTGCATCAGTTTCTGTGGCCCGGATGTGTCAATGCGGCTGCGCTCGCAGATAAGTGTGACATACGCACAAATGCCTTGTCCCGACCTCCGCTGGTGACTAGCATATCCCGCCACACCTCATGCCTACCGACCTTTTTCTCTGCCTCCACTACGCGCTCACTCTCCTCGTCAGCCTCCTCGTCTTCATCGACAGCAACTCCAGGTGCACCTTCCTCGGTCGCTTCAGACTCCCCGTCGTACTCATTCGTGGTGGTGTTTCCAAAGTGTGACTGGGTTGTTGTACTAGGACGAGGTGTCCGGGGCGGGTGGGCAGAGAGTGGGTTCATCTGAAAGGAGTTTTCCACAGCAGCAAAGGAAGGCGGTGAGTAGAACTGCTCCCGCATTGAGTCGCGCATCGACGAGGATGGGACGAACTCGGCATCTACAGAACGGGGGAAGGATATCGAGGACATGGCGGCCTACAAGACGAGGACTGGACAGGCAAGGGAGCGATGTGCAACCTGGTGAGGACCTGCGACTGTGGCGTTATTGACGCCTGCAATGGGCCTACATGTATTGCACAAACAACGAGTAAACAAAACCTAAGCACCGTGCTCGTGAAGGATCGCAAAACGGTGAAATCGCCCGGGAACTCTCTGTTGGCAAGGACATGTCGACCTCGTATGGTTTCCGTTCTCCAATATCCCGTTCCGAGGCCACTTCACCTCATCCGAGGCCAACATTTGACACGGAGCTACTCCGCACATACATGAAGAAACTCCTCCAGACAACGCTGCAGCACGCGATTTGGTCTCCCGATCGGGAACAAGTAAAATCGTGGATGAAGGACGTCAAGGAGCGAGTCAAGGATCGGATGATAGAAATTCAGCCATCTGGTTTGTGAGTTACAGCGGCGGAAGCCACGAAAGCACGTTGACATCCTGCGACCAGCAAATACATCGTCCTTGTTCAAATAAACGAAAATCTCAATCAGGGCGGACGGTGGGGCCAACGACTGTTGGGAGATCGCACGGGCGTACTGACATTGACCGCTCTCGTAGTGCCGATATGATCTCACATTGGGAAGACGGGGACGCTTGTGTACACGAATTGTTTTACAACGTTCGCACGACTCGACTGTGTTTTTTGGATGAAGCATGACCCTCGCTTTTGCAGGACTCGATCATCTGCACGTGTATCGCACTCGTTGTCCGAAGCTCGTCATGACCGTCGAGGGTGACGTGGTAGCTGTATCGCCGAGGAAAGCCACGCTGCAGGTATATCCATAGCATCAGGGGCGAATTATGCCCGCGTGATAACGATGGTGTTCGATATCCCATCATCCGCTATGTTTGTTCTGCTATCGAATCCGCGCGCGCCTTTATCGCAAACTCCCTGTGGTCGGCTCCTCTAGCATCTATTTTAGATTCACTTCTCGCCTGTCTGCACATCACTTCGCGAAGATGGCCCTGCGGTTCTTTAGATCATCCACAACGCCAATTCGCCAATTCAAACTGTCAACCGCTCGTTCACCCACCCGTTCCTGCAAGATGCGCTCTTATTCAGCGCTCAGCGCTGGCCACCTGATGGCTACAGCTTTATACAGTCCATCCATGCCAAATACCTTCATTTCGGTCACTGAATATCCGGGCTCGGATGATCTTGTCACCATTTGGGCGGCCCTCTCCTCCCTTAAATCGGCGACTACCGTTGACTCCTCTTGGGGGAAATCTTGCACCCACCTCGATATCTCACGAGACCAATTAGTGTTTCAGCCTGGGTCCCTTCCTGGGAATCTTGTTTTCCCCCTTTGATCTCCGAGGAGTCAATGACGAACGCTATAAGCCACGGGAAAAGTCCTTCCGACGATCTCAATGTTCGAACCAAGTCACCATCACTGGAACTCAATACTTCACTGGTGCGCGAAGCTGCGCGCCAGGGTCGGACTGATTGCGTTGAACGTTCGTTGTTGTGCAGCACTGGAGTGGCTCTGCATCCGGGACGATGGATGTATCGGAAGAACTCCCTAAGCTACCATCACGTATCTTCACCTGCGGGAGCGGCACCTATTCGAACTGTGGAATCAGCACAATCTCTGATCCTGCTAACTGAGATTTGGCAAGATGATTTTCAACACTGCTACGTTGGTGGCCGTTATCGGAAGAGTCCGTACGTCCGTGAGACCTCCATTGATATGATTATGCGGTATAGATCACGATCAGTTCTCCTTCAGGAATGTTGTAGTTGACTTTCTGGATCCCGGCATTGTCCAGATACCTCAACTGCGCTTCTAATGGACACGTGTATCAATATGGATGAATTAAAAATTACTTCACAACGGATACTTTGGCCTGCCCTGTCAATATCGAGTCCCTATGTGTCCAATTCCATCAGGCGAGAAATCGCCGAGTGACTGCCCCCTGAGTCCCAGGTTAGGCCACAATGTTGTATCCTGTGGGTCCTGTGCACCGTGCTGTTACGTCGACAGCATGCATGATGTGTCTGCTATGACCCCACTTATCTCGCGTAATTGGGAATATTCTGGTCCGATAACTCAATGCCCCCTTATGCCCGTCCATCGACAATATTGTTGAAAGGGAATACAAGTTCGACATTTGGTCGCATCCTGTGTGGACGTTGTCCCATCGGGTTCTCAGTGCCTTCACAACCAGCCAGACACGGACCACAGCTACACGAACACTCACGCTACCAATCCCTCGTGTTGTCCTCTTCCCGCGGCTGCTTACTAGTCTTGTCAAAATGATCCCGTGCAGCAATCGGTGCCTATCTTTTACCACCGACATATCCGACAAATACCTCCTATCCGATATCCCCTCACGCCATCAATTCGTGCTAGGACAGAACAGCATGGGGATATTTGCGGGCTGCCGCACACTGCGCGTGTGATCGGAATGTTCTAAACTCATCAATCAGGTTATGATTCCCGTGATACATACATGATCAGGCGCAACATCGAGTGATGCTCTGCCGTGAACTGCATGACAATGCAAGGCGCCAGCTGGAGGACGGTAGCCCCATGTTCGAAAAAAAGGCTGTTACGGACACCATCACACATGTCGATAGAGCGTCATGCAAAAGCTCCGTTTCCAATTATCGAACATTGGTTACATAGCCCTATACCCCTCTGCTCGTAGGCTGTGGTTTACGTTGGCACCCTGAACAGCACTCGATGCTGCCACGATGTCAAGTAAACATGTTGAGCGGAACATGCTGGCAAATAAGTGCGCACGACATGAATGCTGCAATCGAGTACGTGAAAGCGGGATTGTGCGCAATGAACTGAGACCGTCGGCAGAACATCTCGTCTCCGGCACATACTGTACATGGCCATACAGAGTTCACTTGCAGAAATTAAAGGGGCCACGTGGCGCCCAAATTAGTGTCTGGACCTTGATTGAGAAGTGAACTAGCTCACCTTAAAAAATAGATGTTTCCGGGGTCCCTCATCACCATTGAATAGCCAACATGTCCGCACATATTTCCTCCCCCGCCTTACTTACGGATGGATTAGGTTCAACACCGACGTGATGGGCGCCATAAATTTACTTGAAATTTTCAGTGCTTATTACGGTCAACTAAAGGCGGTCGGTTTACCTGGGATTTCCGCCCAACTGGACGGATCGAGGTCCGAGGAGGTGTCAGTGTAGAACCAGGATGTTTCATTTCGCAGACCGGTAGCCGTTGCGCCAGTGTATGACGGGTGGCCGTGTAGCTCTTCCGAGTTTGTAGCCTAAAAGCCCAATGGTTTGAACCTTAGTATGTCCGCCCTGACGGGGATAAAAATAGGTCCAGTGAGAATGCGCTCGGCGACAAGACGACCCAAAAAATGGCACGTTGGAGTTCGGACTCTGTTGACTGCATGAACAGCAGGAATGTTCCCATAGTCAATGATAGGGACTCACTTGAAGCGTCAATGTCGCCTGTCAGCCGTTTTCAGCGGGCGCGAACGGACGAACGGGCACTTGGGAAAACTCGGATTAATTTGCAAGTGACTCAAAGGTGCTGATGAAAGCACGCTGTATCATGGGGTATGATGCGGACCGTACGCGGAAGGCTGTTAGAGCGGCGGAGCACAGGGGAGTATCCGAGCGCTGGATAGTTGGGCCGAGATATCCAAAGGCGGGAAATATTGCGTACGTTGACCGGACGAGCACTTGCACACATAGGGAAATGGTAAGCAAATTTTCGGGTTGCGAAATCGTGAACTAGTTACTAGATACATTGACGGTGATCGTCTGATAGTAAACAGATTGCGCCAGCGCCACGAAGGGCGCGTAAGGTGCCAGCAAAGGTCTAGAAGCCACGGACGTAACTGAGAAGTCCGAGGCCAAACTTCTGAGAATCTAAACGCTTTCGATCATCGCGTGAAGTAAAGGATGGCACCGGCCGTTAACGTACTAGCCAGACACCGGCCTTTTTCAGCGGATCAAAAAGGGCGAGGTGGACAAAGCTGGGAGGTTTGGATAAGGATAAGGATTGCCCTGTTGAAATTGATTTTCTATAACCATGTTACTCGGAGGGGCAAATAGAGACGAGCTCAGTCACCAATGGCAAACATGACAATACAGCTGGATGGATTCGTATTGCCCATGGCACGTAATTAGAGGGTGATGTATTTTTTTGGGGAATATGATAGCACGCGAGTTCGATATAGCGAATAATGGGCACTCCATGAGACTCTGCTAAATCTCAGGTGTGCATAGGTTCCTTAATGCTCGGCTTTGGGTTGAGGTACTCTGCAGTGTCAGGGAAGCTCTTTGCAAGTGCCTCATTCAACAACCGGCGATAAGACTAGAAGAAACCGACGGACGATAAGGGACGCGTGCAAGCTCAGCTAAGCAACTCACATCAATAGCAGCTAACTTTCCATTCATGAACTGGTTTTCGGTAGCGGCCCGCTCTAACCTTTCCTTGGTGAGTTGCATGGGATTCCTTGAGTTGTCGATATCTTGTAGGACTTGGAACGGAATCATTGTTCGAATATTCTGGGCCATGTCATCGATTGTCGTGAGATGGTGAACGACCTCATTCCTAACGTGAACAGTACTCATGAATGGCACCAGACGAAACTTGTAGCAACATACGCTCGAAGGCCAACTTGCTTGGCCCCTGCTGGCTTGTCCCGCTCTTTGGTGGAGTCGTTGATGACGGTCGTGCCCAAATTGTACAGCGCATTTGCGAGCCCATGTAATTCCAGCTCTAGATCACCTTGCGATCCCGAAGGCGGGGGAGACTGAGACGATCGCGGTGAATCTGGTGCATGTGTATTCGCATCAGTTTGGAACGACATGAATGTACTGTACAAAGCGTTTGACACACGGTTGCAATTACCAAAACAAGACAACTATGTGCATAGGGTTAGGGTTAGAACAAAATAAGAGCAAAAAAGAGGCCTGCCCAGCCAGAGTGGCCGTGGCAGGACAGGAAAATATTTAGACAGTGCATGGGCCGAAGCCCATACAAGCCGCGATTACCCTCTGTGTGGACAGGGTCGCCGTGCTATGGAAGATCCCCACGGCCCGCATACCCGTGCATTTGAAGGGGCGTGCGCCATCAAGGTAAGTATGAGTTGCCATCTTGTTTGCCCCTTCCTTATATACCTCTCATCCTCGCGCACGGACCAACAAAGCCAAGTTGCCAAAAAAGGTAACCAACAGTCTGGGATGTGGCATACCGGCCCCTTGGAATCGCGCCAATGAGTGGACTTGCGGACGAGCTTCTGGCAGATCTTGACGGCCTCTCGGACAATGGCAGCGCGGACTACGAAGAAAACCAAGACGCTCCCGCCCCGACCACCAGCTCCACGCCGAATGGATTGAAGCGCAAGGCGGAAGGTGACATTGACATGTCCGAAGATGAAGGGGAGGCAGAGGAGGAGGAAGGCGTGTCAGGAGAAGGTCTCGTGCTCGATGGTGGTGTAAATCCTGCAGAGGAGTTGGACGCGGAAGATGTGCAGCAGATGGATCTCGGTGCAATAGAGGACGTTGGCTCGATCGCAAAACTAGAAGGCAGCAAGAAGATGTCCGACATATTGAAGGTGACTCCATCCTCTCTCACTGCGCTCGTGCTATTTCTGATGTTGCACTATGTAGGAAATTGGGAAATACCAAGCAAATCCAAGCTCAGCAGATGCAATATCGCTTCCTGCCCACTTGAACCCAGAGTACACTCTCATCGTGCAAGCAAATAACTTGTCCGTCGACGTTGACAATGAAATTCTCGTGGTGCATAAAGTACGTTACGAATGGACCTGATTTTCACCTCTACTGAATCCTTTTCCCAAGTTCATCCGTGACCACTACGCGCCAAAGTTCCCCGAACTGGAACAACTGGTTCAAGATCCCACTCAGTACATACGAGCGGTGCGCATTCTTGCCAACAACGAGGTTTGTAAAACACATCTACGACTGAGGACCCTTCTAAGTTTCCAGTCTTAGGATCCTACAAAGGTTGACCTAACAGGTGTACTACCAGCTGCAGTGATCATGAGTGTTTTGATCACGGCCACAACGAGCTCAGGTCAACCCCTCTTAGACGTGCGATGGAAAGCCGTTGAGCGAGCTTGTGATTTGGCCGACCGTTTGGAAGAGACGCGTAAAACTGTGAGCTGCATCCTTCCCAATCCAATCCATCCCTCACGCTTGCCTTTGTAGATATTCATGTACGTTAGCTCAAGAATGAATGTTCTTGCTCCCAACCTATCAGCTATTGTTGGTACTACTACAGCTGCAAAACTACTTGGCGTCGCAGGTGGCCTCGGTCCGCTAGCCAAAATGCCGTCGTGTAACGTTCATGTTAGTCACATCACGATATTTCGCCCCTATAATACATCTCATCATACCCTTCACCTAGCTTCTTGGTGCTCAAAAGAAGATTACGCTTGGGTTCTCCACAGCCACCCAGCGGCGGCACACAGGCTTCGTGTTCCAATGCGACCTTGTGCAGCAAACACCGCCAGAGTACCAGCTCAAGGTGCAGCGAACTGTTGGCGCAAAATGTGTGCTCGCCGCTCGCATGGATCTTGAACGAACTCGTAGAGATGGTGAGTATATTCTGAGAGCGAGTTACTGCATTCCTTGTGTTGAAATTTGTTCAGGGTCGTACGGTCAGGATCTTCGAGATAAAATTGAGAAGCACGTAGATCGTCTCGCAGCCCCCCCACCCGCCAAAATCACCAAAGCACTCCCTATTCCCAACGATGGGCCGAAAAAACGAAGAGGAGGGAAACGGTTTGTCCTAACCCCTCTGTTCCCATTTCACTGTCGAACTTCGCGTTTCATTTCCAGGGCACGTAAAGCCAAGGAAGCGTACGCTCAGACCGAGCTGCGCAAACTCCAGAACCGCATGGCATTCGGGGAGGCTGAGGAGGAGGTTGGTGCATTCGACCAGACAAAGGGCCTCGGCATGATCGGCGTCGGAACGGGCAAGGTCCGGGCTGGACTCGGAGAAGCCAAGAGTCGGGGTGAGTAGCACTCCTCGTGGTCTGATCCCCCTGTTTAACTCGGTGAAATCAACAGCAAAATTGTCCAAGGCGAACAAGTTGCGGACGGCTGCGCTGACGCGTGCAACACAAGGCGGTACGACGACATCAGGAACGGCCACGTCCCTGACTGTGACTCCGGTGCAAGGTTGGTCGCTGGTGGGTATATTCGTCTGATATTCCACGCTGACCCAATCCCAGGTTTCGAGCTGACCAATCGTGCCGCGGCTGCTCAGCGGGTCAAGGAGGCCAACGAACGATGGTTTGCAGCGGGGAGCTTCTCATTCGTGGGGCAGAAGGGGAAATAAAGGATAGCTTAGATACAGACCCCAGACTGGCAAGAGCCATGTGGAACGGTCAGGAAGCACCTGGATATTATAACCGAGGTCATCGAACTAATGCTAAATTGAACTTTTGCATGGATGTTTATACACTGTGAATCTCGATACTATAAGATAAAATGCCAGTAGAGGGTGAGATACAGAGCATGTAAGTAGCTGGGACAAAGGGCGGTGGCGCGGGACCATGCAAGCTACTAGCTTACGGTGATTGGGCGGGATGAGCAGTGGCAACGGTTTCGCCTGTTGCGGCGCTCTGGGTCACATCGATGTAACCAGCCTTTTTCGGATCAGCTAGACTGTTCCGTTTGGAACGATAGTCCCGAATGGCAGAACGGATGGCGTCCTCGGCCAACACTGTGGGAAGTGGAGCGTATCAGATAAGAAAGTACCCACCACGGTAAGAAAGCGCTTACTTGAGCAATGGAGTTTCACAGGCGGAAGACATAGCTCCTTGGCGATTTCGGTGTTCTTGATTTTGGAAGCGTCGTCGAGAGAGAGACCCATGACCCGCTCGGTCATGTAAGAGCTAGAGGCAATGGCACTTCCACAGCCAAAGGTCTTGAACTTGACATCACTGATGATGCCATTCTCGTCGACGCGAATTTGAAGCTTCATTACGTCTCCGCAACTGGGTTAGGTTCAGCGGTATGCATAGCGAGCGGGAGGATATGTACGTACGCAGGTGCTCCCACAAGCCCTGTGCCAACATCGACGTCGTCTTTGGGAAGAGAGCCAACCTGGATAGGAGAAAGATGAGCCGTGGGCAAGGAGTGGACGGTGGATGGAGCGGACGTTTCGTGGGCTCTCGTAATGAGAGATGACCTTCTCGTGGTAACCACGGGCGAGGACTGGAGCAATGCCAGTCCTCGATGCGTTTGTCGCAGCAACAGCGCTGCGGACAGTCGTTGAGAGCGCTGAGCGGAACATGGTGGTGCTGGGAAAGTCGTCAAGTCACAGTTTGTCGTTGCTTTCTAAGTCTCGGCTGAGCTCGAATTCTGTCTATGAGATCATCACATCCTCGACTACATGTTCGGCGATCGCAAGACTCGACGTGAGCCCGGGACTCTCGATTCCCAACAGGCTCACCATCAGCCCACCGTCTCTCCCGTCCGCATAATCTTTCCGTATAACGAAATCTTGGAATCCCGATACCACAAGCTTCGGCCGAACGCCGACATAGTCAGCTCGGAGTCCCTCCAATGCGACCCCCGGTAGATACCGCGCCACTGCCTTGTGCATCTCCTCTAGCCGCGACTCGCTGGGTGCCAGGTGCTGCGTCCAAAAGTTAACGTTTTCCTCTTCGAAGCAAAAGTCTGATGCGTCCGTCGGTGGTGATATCCACTCTAGGTCGGGGCCAAATCGCACCCTCCCTTGCAAGTCAAGGGTCAAATGTGTGCCAAGAGATTGGAAAGCGTGTTTGTTGGGTCCGGTCTCGGGACACGGGTATATAAGGTGACTGACACCGGAAATGCCTGGCCCACTGTACGCTGCGTACGAACCACGTGCGTAATACATTGGTATCCGAGAAGCCTCGGGGAGAAGAGAGTTGAGAACGAGGTTGGCGGACAACCCAGATGCATTGATGAGTGTCTTGGCAAGGAGGGCATCTCCTTCCTGTGCACCGTCGGTCACAGTCTGCACCACCCAGCCGTTATGGGAAGGTGCCGTAGGAAAGGCCTCTGCACCCTTGTAGGGATCCACGCGGACGACGCGCGTGGAGTAGACAAGCTCCCCTCCTTCAGATTCCAGGATGTCTTTCTCGAGGCTCTCCATTAGTGCATGCGAATCAACGATACCCGTCTCTGGGCTCCATAGGGCCGTGGTTATATCTTTTGCCAGATCAGGCTCCAACTCGCGCGCATGGTCTCCGCTAACGAGGGTAGTGGGGAGGACGGGCTCGTTTGCCAGGTGCAGTGCTGAGCGGGGAGGCCACGAAAGCGAGTGAGATTTCTCAAGCAGGCTTTCTACATATGATTGTTGGCTTTCGTGGGCAACCACGAGCTTTCCCGTTTTGCGATACGGGATGTTGTATCTCTTGCACCGTTGATACATCAGGTGACGTCCTCGCAGGCACAGCCGAGTCTTCAGAGACTCGGGTGGGTAATAGAGACCTGCAACGATGAAAAGTAATAAGGCCCGTGGGGTGGCCGTCGCAGCAGAGTCATACCTGCATGAATTACTTCGGAGTTTCGAGAACTAACCCCATGTTGTGGATCAGGACAAGTGCATATCTAATATGAACATACCTTGTTTCCTCCCCGGCTTGCCCATGCCTTTCTACGAGAAACGTGGACTTTGTCGGGAATCGCTCAGACAAGCGTTGGGCAATTGCTAGACCGACCACACCTAACGGCAGAGTAGAAATTATGCGTGATCCACGAAACACAGATAGTGTATGGTCCCACCTCCTCCAATAACGAGGAAATCGATCGCTGCATCGGGACTCTAGTATGCATGTTATCCAAAGCACTAGTCGAGGCATTTGAAGATGAACTGACCTTGAATTTGAACTTGCCTGTAGAATTTAGAGCAGCTTTTAGTCCTCGCACGGATAAAGGAGCCATCTCGCGGGACGAAAGAGCTGGAGGAAGTGATGTGAAGCGGACTCAAAGTCAGTGTGAACGGCCATACGCGGCGGACGGTTTCAACGTGGGGGCCAGCCGGTCTCGGGTAGATAACTCGATAGACATGAATCTTATCTTATCTATCTGGCTTGCGCTTGTTCACTTCTCAACTCACTTCTCAACTAAGGACTCGACCAGACATGGCTTCACAGATTGGACCACGACCAGCGCAAGTCGACTTTGAGGAGACGCTGGCGTCCCTAGAATCCCTCCCATTGTTCATGAAGGCTTTGCCCAGCGAGGACTCGGGCGATGTTGCGTTGCAAGCGTTGCAGAGCCTCGCACATGACGGTACACCGGACGGTGTGTTGACGCCCTGTTTTTCTTGCGATGACTGACCCTGTTCCTAAGAAATTGCCCGGAACTTCAAGGAGCAGGGGAACGACTACTTCAAGGGAAAGCGTTACCGAGAAGCCATTGGTTTCTATGCCCAAGGTATCGATGCGAAGCCGGCGGACTCTACACTCTATGAAGCTCTATATTGCAATCGTGCTGCCTGTAATCTTGAGCTGAGTATGTAGAATATTTTATGCCGCGGTGAGCGCTGACCGCCAAGGCAGAAAACTATGGCTTGGTGCTCAAGGACTGCTCAAAAGCGTTGAGTATTAATATAAAGTCATCGAAGGCGTTATATCGTTCAGCAACAGCGCTGTTAGCTCTGGATCGGCTCGAGGAGGCCCTGGACTGTTGCGATCGATGTCTCGTGTTCGATCCTCACAATCAGGCTGTTCAGTCCTTTCGGTCACGGGCAGAGAGCGTAAGAATTGAAAAAGACCGACTACGTCACGAAACCGAGGAGCGGATACGCAGAGAAAGGGAAGAGAAGCAGTACCTCCGGATAGCCTTCAAGGTAAGCAACTCGTTGCCTTTAGCACTGGCATCGAACCCAGGATCGGTAGGAACGACACCTCTACCCAACCAGCAACCCACAGGGGACATTAGATAATCCGTATTCTCCACATTTTGATCCGGACGATCCCACTCGGTCGACACTCATCTTTCCGGTTTTCCTTTTGTACCCTCAGTATGCGACGTCGGATGTTATTGCTCATTTTGTGGAAGATACAACTTTCTACACTCATCTATCTCAGATGTTCCCGCCACAGGCGCCTGCACCGACCTGGGACGAAAAGCAGGAGTACACCGCCAGTAACCTTGTAGTGTATGCAATGACACATCGAAGACGGCTGCTCAAGGTTGGAAAAAAGATGACACTACGAGACGTGTGCAGGGCAGCAAAGGAGAAGGATGGCGACCCCGCAGACGGACTGGAGATCAAGGACGGGTATTTGACGTTTGCGGTGCTACCAAGGGGCGGCGAGGAACAGAGATGGGTGGAGGATTTCAAGCGTACCAGAGATACTTCCTAGGGGTCGTTTTTCCTAAATAGGCTGCGTTGGTTGTGTTTGGTTAGATGATAGACGAGCCATCGCACAAGACTGACCACACAAAAGTCATCAACACAGGCGTCAAGCTCGGTGAGTCCGTCTCAGACTCTGTCAGAGCCCCGTAATGTCGTTTGGTGGACTTTCTGAACGCCGTGAGGCTGCGACATCCAGCAAGAACGCTCGGATTCGGTGGATGCGCACTCGTATGGCAGGGTGCTGACTGGACTCATCTCCAGGCCATCATGTCTGTCAACCACAAGATCCTTCGTAGCGCCAACGCTCCCCAAACGTCTCCGGATGAGACCGAAACCAGCCTCGCTCAGGCCCTTGTTGACCTGGAGAACAACGTTCCCGAGCTCAAGGCCGAGCTCCGTCCCCTACAGATCTCTGCCGCCCGCGAGGTTGATGTCCGAGGCGGCAAAAAGGCCATCGTCGTCTTTGTCCCTGTTCCACAATTGAAGGCATTCCGCAAGGTCCAGCAACGGTGCGTGCATCCATGCAGGGGCTGATCGCCATCCTGAATTTGGACCACAGACTCACCCGGGAACTGGAAAAGAAATTCTCCGACCGACACGTTGTTTTCGTCGCTCAGCGTCGGATGCTGAGTAAACCCACGCGCAACTCGCGCACCAAGCAAAAGAGACCACGCTCCCGCACACTCACATCCGTGCACGAGAAGATTCTCGAGGATCTTGTCTTCCCCACCGAGATTGTCGGGAAGAGGACGCGGGTCGCAGTAGACGGCTCGAAACTGTTGAAAGTGTAGGTGGCGTGTTCTGGTTGGCGACGAGCTGTGCTGAGTGCCTGCAGGATCCTTGATTCGAAAGACTCCACATCGCTCGAGTACAAGCTGGACTCGTTTTCGTCGGTATACCGCCGCTTGACTGGCAAGGATGTGGTGTTTGAGTTCGCGAACCCGGAGTAGAGGGTGTATGTAGTGGACGCCATGTCTTTGCTATGTTGTCAAAATGCATGCCCGTTATGTAGTCCTCCGTCGCCGCTGTGTGCCAGAGCGGGAGTGAGCGCGCACGTGAGTCCGGTCGCGTCAGAAACTGCTCCCGACCCGACTTGTATCTCTTCAACATTCTTGCCCGCTCCTCCCTCCTCCTCCTCCCCCTCCTCCCCGCCCTCCGTGGCATCCCCAATGGCCGACTATCTGGCTTGGGACCGCCCCTCACCACCCAGGTATGAACATGGCATAGATGCCAAAATTGTCGTCATGGGCAACACAGGTCCGTCCTCCTCACACTCACAATGGCCACACCAAATCCCAATCCGATGTCCCCACATAGGCGTCGGGAAGACCAGTCTCCTCCATCGGTACACACAGAACAAGTTTGATCCCAGGAACGTGACCTCTACCACCGGTGCCTTCTTCGTTACCAAGAAAGTGTATGTCGACGGCCTCAAAGTCCGGCTTCAGCTCTGGGACACCGCAGGACAGGAGCGATTCCGTAGCATGGTGAGCTTCTCCCTCCCCTACCTCCCGCATCTAAAACCCATGACAACTTCACAGGCTCCCATGTATTATCGAGGTGCCAACGCTGCCCTCCTTTTGTACGATATAACGAATGCTTCTACGTTTGACGACATACGAGGTTGGCTCGCAGGCGAGTGCTTATTCCCCCCTCCGTCGTTCCAGCTCATCAACCGCTTCATTCAGAATTGAAGAAAAATTGTCCACCGGAACTCATCATCTACATTGTTGGCTCTAAAGCTGACTTGCATCACCAGCGTCAAGTCACATCAGATCTTGCACGCTTGTCTCTACACAACTGGTTTCCCCCGCCCCAACCTCCATCTCCCTCGCCGCCTCCCCCGCCTCCACAATCCACCCTGTCATATATTCGTCCGAGGTTCACTTCATTCACCAGCATCCGCTCTACTCCATTGAATTCCACGTCCGCCAAGTCCTCCCCTCCCCATAGCGCCTCTTACCTTGATCCAGCTATCAATGATGGGCTTAAACGCTGCAACACGTCTAGCGGCCTCCCACACTTGAAAACGACCACCGGAGTAAATTTAAACAGATCAAAAACCATTGAATGTTCCCGTTCCACACAATCACGATTCAGTTCCAAATTTGGACGGTACGCCGGAGGATGGAACGAAACCACAGAGTCAAGCAACAATAGCTTGGATGAAGATGAAGCGGAGGATAACCAAGAATGGGGCCTTCACCTGGGTATGGAGCTCTTCGAAGTTTCTGCAAAGGACGATCTCGGTGAGCGCAAAGACGTGCTACGCTCTCTTGTCAGCTCTAATCGCCACCTTTTCCTGGCAGGCATCCAAACTCTCTTTGACTCTCTCATTGGAGCGATAATCGAGAGAAAGGATGTCATCGAACGAGAGAACGAACTCCGAAAACGCGATAGCGTGCTTCTGACGTCGCCGAGCACGCCCACATGGGCAGCTCAGGCAGAGGAAGAAGAGGCACGCGAGAAGGCGCGTTCTAGCTCGGGAGGCTGGAGTTGTTGCTCTTCGTGAGAGTTTCCTCGGACGATGTCCTGTTTATTTTGGCATGCTCCCACTATCTACTGCACTTCCCTGTCCCCGTTTCGACCCACACCCCTTGCTATGTCTTATGCACCGCCTCTATGGTTCCTGGGCTCACCTTTGACACCGACATTGTCACCAAGTCCACATCCTCCTTCTACCTTTATTCAATTCTGAGTTATCTCTTTATACCATATACTCTACGTTACACAGATACAGATTAACCAATGTAAGTAGTCGACACCGGCAATCATTTGTTTCATCTCCACCCAATCTCCACCGCTGCCCAGATAGGAAGGTGCACATGAGCTGCCTTGAGCGCGATAAGGTCACCCGAGGTCTCTTGTCCCTTAGCCGCCATGTCCCTCCTCCCCGTCAAGCCTTCGGGAGGTCTGACAGCAGTTGAGGTCGACAAGACCTGCGCCCCGGAACATTGCTTCCATGCCTTCGATGCTTTGTACTGTGCCCTCACAGGCAGTACGCCTATCCCCCCCTCTTTCCTAGACCACAAGTTGTGCGTCGTCGTCGTAACATACCCAGGGTGGCACCGGGATGCTGACCAGGATCTAGCCCCCTCTTCGTCACTTGGAACATCAGGTCCTCTCGTCCAGGACGTACGCCCAAGCTGAGAGGTTGCATAGGCAACTTTGAGCCCATGTCGATACGCGAAGGCATCGCTGAATATGCGCTCATAAGTGCCTTCAAGGACTCCCGATTCAAGAAGATCGACGCAAAGGAGCTTCCTTTGCTCGAATGCGGGTGTGTCCGCCTTCTCGCAGCCGGTTCCTTTCCCTAGATGGCGCGTTCTTAACCCCCCACGTGTCCACAGGGTGTCGTTGTTGACCGACTTTGAGGACGCGTCGTCGCATCTCGACTGGACGGTCGGCGTCCATGGGATACACATCAGTTTCCCGAATCCGTCTATATACCCATCTACAGACTCGTCTGCCCCGTCCCCGCTCTCCTCTTCTAGCTTCCTCCCCCGCTTTGTTTCCAGGAACAACACGCTTTCGGCCACGTATTTGCCGGACGTCATGGTGGAGCAAGGGTGGGATAAGATCGAGGCGATCGACAGCGCCATCCGGAAAGCTGACTGGAATGGATCCATCACCGAGGAGATACGGCGAAGCATCCACCTTCGAAGGTACCAAAGCAGAAAGTGTGTCGTTGGGTGGGACGAATTTGTTCAGTGGAGGAAAGATAACGGGGACGAGGACATTTAACGCGCAATAACGACCAATCAATCTTTGAACACTGAATATTCTTGTAACATGACTGTATTAGACTGAATCTGTAGCAAAACGCGTGGACTTGCTAGTCATCGTAGTTATGCCTTCCCCATCTCCCGAAGTAAAGATGGACCTCCTGATTTCCTCCAACCGTCCTCCCCAACCATCGCCATACTTGGCTTCCAACTTGGTCCATACCTCGCGGAGCTTGGCGTCGTCATTGCCGCTCGTCTTGTCGAAAGCGGCGAGAATCCAGTAGATAACTCTATCGGTTGGCTTTGGGAGATTCGGGAGTTGTAAAAACGCAGCGAATACAGTCTCTAGAGTGTCCTGGTCCCAGGAAACCTGTGAAGACGAAAAAAGCGCTGTAATGCACTCCACCTCCACTGTACGATGCTCTGAGTCATGTCCATGACGGGCAAATCCGAGGAAAAGTCCCCTAAAAGCTGCCATTGACGGTTTATAGCACACTGGGTCGACTGTCGTATCACCCGTGTGGGCACCAGCTTCGCGATTGGGGGTTGAAAGCATATCGACATAGACACTGAGGGCGTTCCTCAGGTCCCCGTGATAAGCAAGGGTCTGGATCATCATCGTGTAGGTGATCTCGTCGGGTGCAATGTCATCTAGAATATCAAGTCCAACGGTGTCGCGGATATAGCGAGCATCGTCATCTATGTTGTGTTCTCCAAGGTTGGGTGTAGGCTTGACGTTGTTGCGGAGAACGCGGTAAACGCGTAATGCGACGTCGAAACGTCCATTTCGTCCATACGCCCATAAACATGCATTGATCCCATCCAAGCCAACCTCTAAGCCTTGCTGTTTCATCTTGCGCAGCGTGGAGCGAACGCTGCGAAGGTCTTGCCGGACGGCAAAATAGCGGAGGAGGCATAGATGGGTATATCGGTTTGGTGTAAGACCCGAGGCAAGCAGGAGGGATGACGCGTGACGGACGGTAAGCGGCAAGTTGGAGCGAGAGGCAATGGACAGAAGAATATTATACGTCCAGATATCTGGGTTCTGCTGTGTCACACACGGATCGGCCTGTGCATTGGCAGCATCACCGGCGGAGGCAGCATTCCCCGCAGGCAGGACACCTCTCTTGTTAAAGATGTCGAGGGAGTTCTCGTAATCCTCCAATCTCGTCTTGTGCCACTGTTTTCCAGCACTGTCTATCAGCGTGTTCCATTCCCATAAGCGAAGCCGGCCATGATTCATTTCCAGTGTCTTCAGAACGGAAAGGAGCTGGAGATGAACGGTGCGGGTCCGAGGTTTGATTGACGCAAGGAGTCGCGCTAATTGGTGGAGCGAGTGATGTGGTATCGCGGCTCGATACGAAAGTAATTCCTCGTAAGCCGCCCATGCTCGATCGGGAGTTTTGGCCGTGAGCATGACCCATAGAAGTGTGCGACGTCTCTGAGCAGGACATTTCCTTTTGGTATAGCCGAGAGGCCTGCGAGGCCGGGTGCGTGACACACATCCATGCTGTTGGTGGTCTTGCGTGTCTGAGGGCGAATCGATGCCAACGAGATAATTGACACTGTTTTTGTCTGCAGGCAGTGCTGGCATGCCAGAAGAAACAGATGGGCGACCCAAGCAAGGTGTTCCATTGGCAGAAACAATAGGGCGAGAAGGAAGCAGGTGAACGGTCGAACCCTGGTAGCTGTTCGTCGCGGATGCATCGTGGCTCCCTGGCCCGTTTCGTTCTTCCAGCGAATGGCGTGAAGTAGTAGAGATTCTGTTGCGTGGTAGGGAGGTGAGGGCGACGAAAAGGGCTGGATTCCGCAAACGCCTGCATGGTAGTTGGGAGAACAAGCTGCGGGCCAACGTGGACCCTGTGAGCATAAGTGTCCAGTGCAGTCATCCTTGCGATGGAGTGAGTGGCCTGATCTTTTCGTGAATACAGACGGCGAACGTACCGAGACTGGCACTTGTGCGAGGTCGTGACAGTCGTAAGGAGCGCTCGTCCGCGAATGAGCGACGCCACAGCGGCCGCAAAATTTTAGTTCCTCCGAAACGTTCTACCAACAATCATGCATTGCAAGGCTCATAGCAAGGAGTATAATGGTGTATAGAGGAACATAATGCCTAAGTAGTAGAAACATGGGATCAATTCCTGGCCTTGAGCGTCCCCAAGAACGCAGCCTTTTCCTCGACAGTTTGGAAGGAACCGTGCTGTGCAACACATGAGAGAGCATCATGATGGAGAGGACAAGACCACTTACACCGAACTTGGACGACGTGTCGATGAACTTGAGGTCGATCTTCTCGAGGTCCCGGCGGGAGGTGTGGGTCATCAACGATTTCCGGAGTGTGATGACACGCTTCTTGGTACCAGGGACTGAGCCCTTGAGCATCAAGAAATCGTTCTTGACCACACCATAATGGGGGAAGCCACCCAATGGTGTAATCGTCTTCTTCGTGATATCAGACTCGGTCGAGGCATTGGCGTCGTCGTCGGCGAGGCCGATGCGGTAGATCTTCTTGTTGAGTTCGGTACGGTGGTGGTAGCCGTCTATATACGCAACCAGTGAGATACGTTTCAGTTCAGGATCGCGAAATGTACACACTTTGACCAGCACGTGCCACAGAGAACATGACTTTGGAAGGGTGCCATGCACCAATACAAGCGACTTTGCGGAGACCCTTGTGGGTTTTGCGGGGGAGTTTCTTGGTGCCCCAACGATGGGTAACACCCTCGAAACCGTGACCCTTGGTGACAGCGATGACGTCGATAACCTCATCTTGCTCGAACACGGCGTTGATGTCGACAGGCTTCTCGAACAAGCCGTGCGCAAACTCGACCTTGTCAGCGACAGAGCCACCGTTGACCTGAATTTCCATGAGATGGGCTTTCTTCTGGCTGAGGCCGGTCTTGCGGATTTGGGTGTGTGCAAGGACACGGACGACGGTACAGTATTTGCGGATGCGCTCGAGCTCGCGAGCAGTGGACTTGCCACCATCCTCTGCGTGTTTCTTTGCATAGCGAGTGAAGGCCTTCTTCTTGGAACGGTACCAGTTCTTGTAGAAGCGACGCTTGAGTTCGTCTGAGAGGTGGGACGCCCAGACGGTGGTGAGGGTGCGGAGACCACGGGGGGTCTCGACGTAGCCGACGACGCCGACGACGATCAAGGGAGGTGTTTCAACGATTGTGACAGCCTCGACGATCTCGCGCTTGTGCATCTCTGCGAACGAGGTAAGGATGGAGGCGTGGTGTGAAGACAAGACACGTACTGGAACCCTGGCGGTCGAGGTCGCGAACGATGTGGGTCATGCCGGCCTTGTAGCCCATGAAGGCAGTCAAGTGGACGGGCTTTTTGGGGTCATCCTGATGGAGCAAAATTAAAGGATGAAGGCGAAAGTGGAGGATATACAGACTCTTGGGAAGGACTTGACCTTTCCGCGGTGGCGCGCGGCACGCTTGCGGGGGAGGAAACCGAGGGAGCCGTGACGGGGTGCTTCGTACTGGACGATAGGGTCAGTGGATAGGACTTTTGAGGAGATCGGTGGGGATGCGAACCTTGCGGTGGCTAGAAAACAAGCACGACGTGAACAACGGGCACAACGGGCAGGTCGTGTACATACCTCATCTGGAGGGTGGGGACGACGGCGAAGACGAGGACGGTGATGATGATCTGGTCGGAGTTTGCCGAGAAGTGGCTGATGAACTGTACAGTACTTCCTGTTTAGAACAGCCCCTGTCTCTGGTGGTTCCCACGACACACGTCTCGAACAGCGAGCAGGTCGCGAGTGCAGACACCGGAGACGAGTTGGACGCGTCGAGGACGCGTAGGATGTGTGTGGGGGGTGAGGAGCGACGCGACGCGACGAACGCGATGATTGCCATAAACGCGTCCAGTCACGTTCGTGGGACGTCACGTCTCCCGTGCCTACATACTGGCGACGACGCTCCTCGCCCTCCCCAAGCATGTTCCCCATCGACGACCAGCCCGTAAAGCGTGCCCCAGTTGTCTACGGCAGGCGGCCCCCTCCGCCTTCAACAGTCGTCCCCTCTGAACACGATGCTCATCATGCCACCGTGCCCTCACAACGGCGCCAGTCATCCCCGTCTCCGTCCGTCCACGCGTCAGACACTGAACGCTCTCGCAGTCCCAACGCCCCCGACACCTTCCAGTTCGGTTTCAAGCATCGACTGAAAGAACTAGATGAGCAATTTGGCGACCGCAGTGCTACGCCTGGCCCGTCTCAAGTAAAAGACCTTCAAAGCGTCTCCATGGGCACTGCAACCCTTTCTTCTGAAGCGCGCCGTCGCTCTGGAGATCTCTCTCGACTCGCGTCGTCTGCATCTCCAACCTTTTTGCACGCCACTTCTGCTCAAGAGGAGTCCCCCGTTGTGCGTCGGCGTATCAGAAGGGCCCAAAACCTCGTTCCCTTTGATTCTGAAGCAGAGGAACCAAGCAATTCGTCTTCTGTTTCGCCTGTCCGGCACGCCATTACAACGCCACTCTCTCGTTCATCCCCAACACCACCCACTTCTGGCGACATTCCAATGGTGGGCAGAAAGACAAAGGGAAAGGCACCAGCCCGTGATGTGCTTCCGCTTATCTTTGACGGTGAACAACCCTCGGCTGCTGAGCTTCCAACCAAGTCAAAGAAAGGGAAGAGGCGAAGCGAACCTCTAGCACGCCCAAAGACAAAGGTACCAGTTCTCGATCGTATCCAGTTCTGACTCTTCCAGTGCTAAATGTTACGATGTCAGGCACCAACCAAGAAGGAACGACGCGAGGCTGCATTCGAATCCTCCCGAATTGCGGCTAATCGCCCTGTGGAAGTCACACGTACCCAAGAACAAAAGCACTCGCTGACTGCATTCTTCGCTGGTCTTCGGTAAGTTTAATGTCTTTCCAGTCAACCAACAGTCGTGCTCATCTTCCCTGTAGGCGGGATAACATCGTGACCCCAACTTCGGGTACGGAGTTGCCCTCTGACCCGATTGAGAAATTCTCGTCTCCGACTGACAAGTCAACGCGAGTGCCGCCTCTGAACAGCATGTTTGGTGCACCTACGGGATTCTCAAGAACTTCTGTCTTAGAAACAGGCAATCACCCATCTTCGTCCGGGAGTGCCAAGGCGCTCCCTCCCGCGGCGGGCGATTCTGATGACGAGATGCCGTCAGTAATGTCTATGATTCAACAAGCAAGTGGGAAGAAGCAGAGGCTACAGGCAATGAAACAAGTCGCCTTGCAACATGCAGACACCAGTAACACTTTTGATATCAACAGCGAAGACGATGACTTGTTGATCGTCAAAGATGACATGCATGCCGTTGCTCGTGAAGAAGCTGCCCAGCGAAGACTGGACAAGGCTCATGGTAGCCCGGTCAAGGACATAGCCAGGTTACGGAAAATCAAGCATCCTAGTGTTCGCCCTTCCGTGGTTTCTCCTCGCAAGCTTTCGAAACAAGAACTGCAGGAACTTGCCAAACCATCCTTCGCACGTATGGGAAAAGGTTCCAAGGGTCAGCTGACCAAAAAGCAACTGGATCAATTGATGATAATGCAACATACCGAAGAGCAGCTAAAGTCCATCAGACGGAACGAAGAGGAGTGGGTCAAGGGAGGCGGAAAGTTGTCTCGGGATGCTGGTGGTGATGGCACACAAACTTCACTTTCACAGCAGCTTGATGCATATGCTGAGCAGGGTCTCAAGGTCGTAGAGATTGGCGATGCAGTCGGGGATGAGGCGAGTACTGATGAGAGCGACGAAGACTATACCCCAGATCTACGGGGTTCCGCAAGCCCCGAGCCTATGGATGCAGATGAAGACAACCGTGAGGAGACTTCACAAGTTCCACAGCCACAAGTAGACGACGACGACGACGAAGTTGTCGCGCCTTTGAGACGTAACAAATCAGGCCAACGACATCCTCGCGTTGTCATGGGATCTGACGATGAAGGGGACCAAGTCGACCATCGTAACCTGCCCAGTGCGCAGAGGGAATGCGTTTCCTCAATGGAGTCTCAAACCGAGGATGAAAACGACAAGGAGAACAGCGCGAAATTGATGTACGATCGCAGCGAGGACAAGGAGAACAAGGCTGTTGTGCGTTATGATCTGTCATCGTCAGAGATAGCGTTTGGCTCGAGACTAGGATCCCTACACGGTACTGAGGATGGCGTTCGAGGGACCCTCTCGCCCGCTTCGGCCGCAGATTTCAATGATACTACAAGTTCACCGAAGGGAGATGTCAGACCGCCACTGAAAGATATTTCGAAAGACGAAGATGACCTTTTCTTATCCTCCCCTTCCGCGAATTCACCGTTCGCCAAGCGTCTTCTCCACAGCGCAGCGATATCGCCACACCCTTCTACGTCGACACTCAACCTTGGATCACCACCAGTTTTGCGAAGTGAGCGTATCAGCCGGATAAACCGTCTCTCCTTGGATTCGGAAAACGATGAGAATGACTCGTCAGGATTCAAGCCGCTACAGCCTTCCTTTCTGGAAAGACTGCACAGTCAAGTCAGCCCTGAGCCTTCGTTACCCTCCATCAATCCATTCCCAAATGGCGGATTCTCGCAACTGTTCTCTGTCAGTTGATCCCTATCTTCGACGACCATGACCTTTTACTTACTAATCCTACGCGACCGACTAGACTGAGGATCGGAGCTTGACGAAACCTGTCGACGGGGCAGAGAACGATGGGTTATCATTGTCGCTCGATGTCGGACTGAAGCCTGCCCTTGAGGTTAGCGGGACTCTAAGACAGAAAGCTGAGACTATATTTGAGAAGGAGCAAGAATATGTCGTTGCTGCCGCGGTCCAACAAACCGTTGGACCGAAAGAACTCCTCTATGTCGACGACCATGGGTATGAGTGAATTCTTCAGGACTTCTACCTCTAATTGCTTCATGATTGTCTTATCAGATTCCTCACACAAACTCGTCCTGAAGGTTCAAGCCCTCAAGTGTACCGTATGACACCTTCCCAGGCGTCCAAGTTCATTGGAACTCAGGTCCACTCCACGCAAACACAACCATTTAGCGCGCGGGCTCCTCTCCGCACTCTATCGTTTACCGTTTCTCAGGAGCTATCTCCGGAGCCGCAATCACTAAGGCGATTGCGTAGACGCAGCCCTTCGCCATTGGAACAGAAATTTCTTGGACAAAACAGCAATCCAGTCGCCAAGTTGAACGCGTTTAGTATCCTTGGTAAAACCACTAAACCACCGTCCAAAGCACAGAAAGAGAAACACGAGAAGTCCGCATTCGTGGCGGTTGAGGCAGAGGAATCTGACGAGGATGATATGTTTGGCTTTGGAGGTCCAAAGAAAGCTGACGATGAAGAGGAGGATGATAATGAGCAAGACAAGATTGTCGAGGGGCTTGTGGACGACACGGTCATGGACGTTGAAACCGAGGCTGCAGAACTTGTTCTGGAGAAACACAGGTGAGTTGGGCCTTTTCAGCCCTTGCTGTTTAATGACGAGGATCTCCTGTTAGGGAACATAAAGACGACGACGACCAGCGGCTTCAGAAACTGCACCAAGATGCCATCGAGGGCAAGTTCCGGATGAAGCGCCGTGACCGAGGGGTTGGCTTCGAAGATGATAGCGACGAAGATGAAGACGACGATGCTCGCCGTATCCGTCAACGGATGCACAAGAAACGAAAGATTGAAGGTGATAGCCTGGAAGCCCTAGGTCAGTGACTAGCTGCGAAAATATTATATGTGACTTATATGAGTTTCCAGGTCAAAATGAAGAGACAAGGGCATTCTACAATACATACCACCAAGATCTCATCGACGAAGACGACGAGTTTGGACATCTGCGAGAAGACGTTGCAATGCCCGCAGATGATGACGGTGATGATGATGCCCAAGCTGAAGAACCTGAGCGTGAAATTGTCTCTGTGGATGAAATTCGGCAACGTGCGCGCGAGATGGCACAAAATGACCATGTTGGTGCGGATCGTATACTCCTTGGACGTCTCTGAACCAGTGTCATAGGAGGAGGTTGAGGCGTTGGACCCCGAGGACACAAGTTGGATTGACCAGTCCATGATGGATGATGCCGACGACAGAGTCCGAGTAAAGGTGGTGGAATATCCACGGAGTAAATCCACGGCTCGCCATCCAAACGCTGGTCAGATGGACTTTGATGTAGAGGTTCGTCCTTTCTCGCAAGGATTCCACACGGGCTTACGACAATCTGTCAGCGGCCCAACCGACATGTGGAGAATGAGCAAGAACGCAAACAGATGACATCTTGGGCTAAAAATCAGAGCCACCGACGCCAGGGCACAGGACGATCGGGTAATAGTGCTGCCGTTACAGGCCATGCCAAAGCCAAATCTGGAGGTGGATCACTGAGGTCAACGCAGCCGAAGAATGGAGCTGTCAGCGAGCCACGCAAGGTCACGAAGACCTCAAGTTTGTTGTCCACATTGTCTAACAGGAGAGGCAAATTTGCAGAGACGATATCTTTTCGTTAATATCACTTGTTTATCTTCTACTGTACTTGTTTGTATTCTTCGTAACTAATCATCACACCTAAGAACCCCCACAGCAGAAAAAATCCGAATATACACAGCTGTAACAAGATTGAGCAGTTACCAACAAGATGCACAGAAATCGCGCTCGGAAGGATAGATTAAAGAAGGGGTATCGCCGTGATAAATAACCGAGCACGATGGTATAGTTCGAAGATTTCTCGTAGCAGTTAGGTATAAGTCGATAGTTAGTGATTCTGTTTGCCTGAGAAGGGTCTGCCAAAGCGGACCAAGGTGTTGCGGGGGCGCGCAGGTTGAATGAGTGCAAAGTTTCGTGATTGACGTGTGGACGTTGGACTTCTGCGTTTACGTGCACTGGTCTGCATCTGGAAGAACATTGGTACCTGAGATAAGGCGGACATCGGATGCAGACTCACTTTGTGTCTCAGCATAATCAATTTTGCCATGCATGCTGGTGGTCCACTCTCTCTGACTGGATTTCCTGCGAAATCATGAGCGCGTTGATCAAATGGAAAGAAGTACTACGTACGCAACGCAACCAATGCGAGGCCAGCCTCATGAATGTCGAGAGCGTCGCCCCCCTCCATGATTGACTTTCTCACTTCTGGGGAAAAGAGGCATAGCAATAAGAAGGCTGAAAGTAAAGATATGAAGAACGCAGCAAGCATGAAGGACTATGCTTTTAACGAGAAAGCGGCGCGAGGCACGCAGACAAAGCCTTGGCGAGGCACGTCGTGAGGAGGAGGAGGGGGGGGATGAGCGGCACAATGGGTACCAGAGAGGTCAACAAGTTGGTGGTAAAACCTTATTTACTGTCAACAATTTCTTATCACTTAGTCAGCATGATGTGATATGTTTGAACAAGCGGGACAGGTTGGTGATTCACATCTTCCTCCTTCATCCACTCGTTCAATGTCCCAGCTGCTGTCCTCCGCAGTCATATCAGCGGTAGGACTTACCTGCAAGGCCTTCCTCAATTCCGGCCTTTGTTCCATCACCGTTAGCGGTTTACCCATCTTATTAGACGCGCTCAGGAGAGACCGCAGAGAGAGTGGTCAAGGTTTAATAACAGGTATGTATCGCAGCGTGGCGTACCAATATACCACCTGTTGTAATCTCAGCTACAGTATCCAACCATCTGTCCACGTCTGTTCATGCCCCTCTTGCCAACATTCTACCCCTTACCTCAATATCTAGCCTCGATGATCCTTTAGCCTGGGGTATACTGCCATTCGGGAACTTCACGAACTCACATACTATACGATGGGTTTCGGGTGCATCCGATATCATGTTTACGAATCCGTTAGTGGAGCGGAGATGATATCCTTTCTGCTCCCCTCGCTAAACTCCCGCTTTGGTCAGAAAGTCTCTTCTCAGCTTTCTTTCGTAAAGGCCAGGTAATAGAAACGTTTCGAGGAAACGGCATCTGGCAGCCTGCACTCGATGTGGCTATCGAAAAGCTGAACCAGGGTCACTGGGTTTGTGTTTGTTGTTGCCGCATTGCTATCTATATCAAATTTATTCTAGCTGCACCTGTTCGGCGAGGGAAAGGTACATCAGCCTACCGTGTATCCACAGACCGACGGTATTGCTCATTTACCACGATTCAAATGGGGCGTGTACGTGTTCTGCATCACACAGTTAGGTACCTCCTCACTATGATATGATACGCCTCCATCAGCGGTCGGATCATCATGGAGACCAATGTCCCACCCCTTATAATACCCATGTGGCTGACTGGTACGAACATCTCGTGTTCTTCTCTTCTCGGCCATATCTGATCATATGGGCACAGGGTTTGACAAACTAATGCCAGAGCATCGATCGTTCCCGTACAAGTACCTCCCGAAGATGGGTATCCAACTTGGTATCACATTTGGCCACCCGATACCACCTGACGAGATTATGGTTGCATTGAACGCCTTACGTAGGGTGAAGTGCTCCTCTTCGCCGTCTGGCGTAGCAGAGAACTCCTTACAACACAGTGGGCCTTCGGGCAGGTCAGAGCTCTGCAATGCCTTGCATGTTAGAGGGTGGATGGAGAACGCGATTGTCCAAGCAGGTGGAGATTCCCCCTTGGAGCGCGAGGGTACCGGACGATGTGCGCAGATGGACAAGATTCGGAGCGAGGTTACGGCAATTATCCAGCGAGCGGTTGAGGACCTGGGGAGGAAGGTGTCAGGTAACACACTAGGCCTGCCTTTACCTCATCAAAGCGGGGATCATCGTGTCCGCTAAATAGTTTGTTCTAGTCCCCTCAGTTCCATTGGCGGGTGCTCTGCCCAACTATCCTTGTACCTATCGAACAACTATTTGGCTAGTAAACTTCGCGTTGGAAATACCACCAACCTTGATTACGAGTGAGCGTTTTCCCCGTTGGCTAGCAAAATCTGTCGGGGTGAGCCCTTCACAGTTAGCAGCGGATGTTGGCCGGGGGATGTTGGTGATGGTTCTGCAGCCAGTCACTTGTTTCCATGATGG
The DNA here is from genome assembly GCA_038093415.1 of Xerocomellus chrysenteron. Classification (NCBI taxonomy): domain Eukaryota; kingdom Fungi; phylum Basidiomycota; class Agaricomycetes; order Boletales; family Boletaceae; genus Xerocomellus; species Xerocomellus chrysenteron. The sequence continues at coordinate 80,625 of JBBPSD010000006.1, forward strand.
GATAAAAAGCACGACGGTTTCGATACCCAACTTGAAGTGCCAGTGCTGCTCTAGCTTGGGGGACCGACAAACGACCACAATTTTTCGCTTAATGCACATGTCACAACGCCTGTCAGTTAAAATTTAAAACACCATAGGCGACCGTTTGTGAGTACATTTGGCTCGCTGTCTGTTCAGGGGTAGCGCTGGCGATAGCCAAGATTTAATGCCAGCGTGGTTTACCATGACGATTGGCAACTGCGGTAGTGAATACTTTCATCTGCCAAAGAAATGCCGACCTTGAGCGGTGGTATTGGGCGACGATGACCAGCATGTCTTCCCAGGACATCCGAGGACGTACTCCCATCGCCTTCACAAGGTAACGTGCGAGCAGGCGCCCGCACCATTGGCTGATGAATCAGAAGTCACAGTTCGAAATCATTGGAGTTGGCAAATAATGGTTTGGGACCGTGAGTTGGCACACGGTCAGTGCGGCGTTGCGAAGTTGAAACGTTGACCATTCAGTTGAACTTGAGACAGCTTCTGAGATCTCCACTGCTTGACATCATGGAGTATGTCGAGCTGTTATCACACCATGTCTCCCACAAGAAATGGTAACAAATCGGTGTGACCTGATCTCGCTAAAAATCTGACCGAATGACTGAAAACCATATTGAGAAAACAGAAGAGGGGAGATAACTATCCTATCTCGTACATGATATCTACAGACTATTATCCCACATATGTCACTGATCCGAAATTACGATGGTACCACAAACCGGAAGAAACTCGCGGGCTATGTACCTAAGTGGCATGCGCCTTGGTTTCGCTGCGGAGGGTCAATCCATCAAAACCACGTCAAACAAATGAGAAGGAAGATACGAACAATTGGACATCATCCACGTCGGTATGATCCTTGATACGGTAGTGAATCATGGGAAGAGCGCAAACAATTCCAGCGGCACACAAAACCCAAGTAGAGATGAATATATTCATGTAGCTGTTGGGAGGGCCGGATGTTCATTGTACCTCAGCCATCAAGATCAGGAGAAGACTTACGGTACTAATACAGCGTCCGCGTGCCATACACCGGCAGCACCAGCAGATTGCAACCCTTTGTCTATGAATACTGAGTTCCGGTGCCAATTGGGCAACAGTCAAAATGACTTACAGAATCCAGTGAACACAGCAAGCTTTGCCAAATCGTTCGACATGGCTCCCAATAGCCAATACACAAATGTTTGCCACATGGCATCCAGGAGGCCGCAGAAAATGTATAGCCAGGCGCGTGCTGGATACGCAGAATCGTTGAAATCTATCTTCGCAGGTAAAGTAGTTCGCGTATAGTCCCTACGCCCTTCTTGAATTTGAATGTTCCTCGAGCTGGAGAGGAACAACGCACTTTTGATACATATAACCCCATATGTGGACAGCGAAGACCATCAGGGTTACGATGACCCAACCAGCAAACGCACGAGTTCGGCGCCTGTACTTCGACCGATCAAGGACGCAGTACCCGAGGAACAGGGACCCGACTATCTGCGCTCCCCAGTAGATGAATGCGTTGAGACTACGCGTGCGAATGTTGAAAAGTGCGGCGTTGTAGTCGTTTTGCTCTAGTTATTTTTACGGCACTCAGTTTATCGTAGCAAGTTAATGTTGAAATAGAATGCTTACGCCATGTGTAGAAGTAGTTGCTTGCAACGAACATAGGGAACAGTAAGATGATCATTGGATCAGTCTTGAGAGCAACGTAAAGACTGTAAAATTCTATTTTCCAGGATGGTTGGCGGGGTAAGGTAACCTTCGTGCCATCCGTTCGAATAACCCTCTTCGGGTCAGCCATTAGTGGAGCCAAGGATACTCCAATGAGAGTAAGAACCAAGAAACCGATCTGACAGTGCGTGAACATCAGCACGATGCTTCTTTGAGAAGTGATACATCACTCACATAGGTTCCATTCCCAACTTCATGAGCCAAGTTCAGACTAATTACGACGACACTCAAGCATAAACTCACCTCCGTTGGTCTAATAAGGCGTTCAGTAATGAAATTCAACACGAGAGTCAATAACTGAACTACGAACTTGATTATTGAAATTGATCCCGAATGCAACTGCGGAACCAATGACAGCACCCAGGTTGAAAATTGCCCAGAAAATACCGATAAAGAGGCCCTTTTCGATCTCCGTTGGATAAGCCATCATCATACAACCTTGTGCGGTCCATAGCAGCCCTGCACAACATCCAAGAACAGCACCCGCGACGACGACGAAGTCGTATGCATTAGGGTGAATATTATCCACCCTAAAGAATAGATGAGTGAGTGCTTGTAACGGTTATGATTGCAACGTAGCGTCCGTACAAGAACGAGGCAATATACAGGGAGTATCCTAGTGTTCCGAGGAACAGGGTTAGTTGAGGTCCAAGCACATTGTTGATCGTTCTGTGGAGGATCAGTTATAGCACGCATCACATGGAAGAGCGACACGGACCCGGAAAAGAAGGCAAAGAAGGCAAAGGTGGCATAAGTAGCTGTAGAAGCGTTGGACTGAGCTGTTGTGTTGACTTGACCGCCTCCGCCAATCCCTCCCAGGGCATTAAACATGCCAGGGCACATGAAGCAGACGAATCCAAGCATAGAGACTTGGAAATAGGGGTGGTAGTAGATTCCCTTCCATCCTGTGGGGCGTTCGAAGATCTCTTCACGTTGGGAGCCATAGTCATCGCTGCCGCTTTCCAGCGTCTTCTCTGGATGGATGTCTGCCATCAGAACGAAGGGGATCTGGGCACGGGGATCCTATCCCCCATGCGAGTACTTATGGGTTTCTGCGACCATCAAGTGCTCAGAAAAAGAATTGGGCATGTGGCCTCGGATGAAATTGACAGCTCAGTTGCATACTGATGAAACTTAAAATATCGTTGCGCCGGGGAATACTGGCCTACGGCGAACCCTGCCGGTGACCGGATCATCATTAGAGTTCAATGCGATAAGCTCGAGGCACGTGGTGCTGTGTAGTGCTGGGGCTGTACGAAGCACGAGTGTCGCCCCGTCGATAAGTAGTAGTCGCCAGCTGAGGGCCAGAATGTACATACGTCATATCGTGACACCACGGGGTGAGTTCACCCGGTACTTCACCGGTACTCCCTGACCAAACGCTGTTCGAGACTTCAGCTGAAATATACTTGGGACGTGGATTCGCAAGCGTGAGGGATTCCTTACTCAAGTCGACGTGCAAGTTGCCTCAACAATGTCCGACGCCAGTGGGATACGTCCCGACTTTGACAGGTGTTCATTAACATCCACTACTCAATGCGTACTTTTGCCAGCCTGCATTTTCCTAGTAACTTGCTACCACCCTGGTACGACTCGGGATCTTTTCGCGCGGGTTTACAACTTGAAGCGCATCTGAAATGGAGATTGAAACGATATTATTATGCCGGCAGTTTGACGTTCAGCTCATCTTAGACACCGACTTGCCATTAGATCAAATATGACACCAGTGTTGTCTGCTGAAGTGAAAAAAGCTTCAGAACCCACCATTCGTTCATCGCTCGGCGCTCAGGTGTTAAAACTTCAATGAGTTCACTCCTGAGGTGTTTGGAACGCAAGGCTTTGGATAACAGACGTCAACAAAGGACAACAATGACTATGCTTGTCTTTTCAAGTGCTGGCGCCTGAGAAGCTTGCAGTAAGGCGTTGTACTTGCGCTCGTGCTTGCTGTTTTTTTCAACCTTCCAACAGCGTGGTCATGAATGTCATCGACAGGATTAACAGTTGTTTAGAAAAGTGGTCCAAGAGTGGGGAGACCGAATGGTATGTTCAATCTTTTATGCAGTGGCATTTTCACCCCAATAATCCTGTCTGCAGTCGAAATTTCATTCTTCCAGCTCATCTAAATCCTATGGACCTGACCAGCGTTGATACGCTCACAACTGCGTATCATACCCTGCTATTTTCTGCTTTGAGGACTTGGGTTCCGAGTGGCTTGCTAACCCCGCAAAGCTTCGTCGACTTCGTCCAGTCAGTCCTGGTTTCCTTGCCTTCTTCGTCTGTACAGTCTAGGCCTATCCAAAGCGACACTTTATTCGGAGAATTGCTTGTCGACATCGTCTGGTCCCTTGACGCGCAGTTGGATGAACTTGTGACGGATGCCAAGGCTACCATCGCGACTGCAGAACAGACAACTGCGGCCAGTGACTTGCATAAAGCTACGGGAATAAAGCAGACCGCTGAGCAAGACAAGGAACTTCTCGTTGTTGTTGTCAAGAGACTCCTGGTGAGCATCGGCGAGTACTTGGAGTATACTGAACCCACTCTCTATTTAGTTTGCTGGAATTATCGACGTGGCTGTATGCCGGGAGCGCCTTGATTTGAGCCTCCTTGCCAATATAGGCCTTGTATTGGACAGGTCATCGTTTGACAAGAAGGAGATTAGAACAAGAACTGGTCTTCTGTGAGTTTCTCATGGGTGGTTTACTGTACCGGTTGACGTTCGTTGGTCCGCAGTTACAAGCAAAACAAATTCAATCTTCTCCGCGAGCAGTCCGAAGGTTACAGCAAGCTATGCGTGGAGGTGATGAGCTCTTTGGGACCTTCGCATTCTCCGCAGGACGGGAGACCTGTTGAGAGTGCCGCATCCATAGAGGACCGCTCTCGACTAGTATGGGACAAGATCATGGGCCTTATTGGATATTTTGACCTCGATCCCAATCGTGCCCTTGACATCATCCTCGATGTTCTGACCATCAACATCACGACCCATTGCACTTTCTTCCTCTCCCTTTTGTCATTCTCCCCGTGGACGAGTTCTATTAGGCGCTCTTTCGCTGGCAAATTCGACCCTTGCATGCGACCCGCCCCATCTTCCGACCAATATCGAGGGAAGTCGCTTGACGCAGTTCTTGAAATCGCCGAAACCGTATCTCTCAGCTACAAAGGTCTGAATTCAGTTCCAAGCGGCTCTGAGTCGCGGATACTTGCTCAAGTTCTTGGTTTCAAGTTCGCATATTATCAGGTTTGCCATATGTCTTGGTATATGTTTCTCCTCTGATTTTGCGTAGGGTCCAGACGTTCACGAACCATCGCCAAAAGGCTTGTACCTTACGGCCGCTATATTGATAAGGGAAGGATTTGTGTCGCTCGAGGAATTATATCCCCACGTGCGTTGACTTTATCGTGTTGTATGGATATGATTTCATTGCCAAACATTCAGCTATCACCTTCTGACGAAGATATGGACTCGTACCACAAGGATTATCTGGATCAGGTTCACCAAAGGATTGCAGATGCCAAGATCACTCAACTAGCAATGGCAGCCCCTCTAGAGTCGACGAACTCTGGCTCCAAAGCGCGAGCAGAGCCTGCAGAGGAAACCAAAAAATCCATAGATTGGAAACCTCCCAACCAGAAGGCAACTCTCGTCAGCGCCTTACTTTCCGTTGGCGCATTACGTCCCGCTTTTGCGATCTTGACCAAATTTCCGTGGTTCGTGGACGCTCATGTGGAACTCGCGGATTTGGTGCTCCGCGTTCTCAGGCATTCTATTGCACCTCTCTACGATACGGCTTTCGTGCTCAAGGAACGGAATCCCAGCTTCACGCAGCCTCGTGCTCGCTATGGGTCAACTGGTGTCCTCCTTACGCCTACTCGTAAGCCACAACTGACATTAGTTGCACCGACACCTCCCAGCACAGCTACGACGGAGTTTGTATTCTTTTTCCCTGACTGGTCGGAGAGGGTTCCGCTGTCGACAACGTTCGAGGATCTGGTTGACGTCATTGAACCTCTTATGAGCTTCGTTGGCCTCCATATATCGCGTGATCCGTTGTTCGTTTCGAAAGCAACGCGTTTAGGAAGGTCGCAATTAATGTCCACGGTAAATCCAGAATCCTTGCGGTTAGCCAATGCGTTCATCTTCTTTCCAGGCCCCTCTTGATCCTGTTACTAAGAAGCCCACGGGGGAGCCAGACCCCTTGAATCCTGTTCGTCTGTTCTGGTTCAAACTTTTGCGACTATACTTCCTACCTTCCCTACCTCTTATTCGAGGAAATGCTGTTTGCACTGTTGAGATCTGGAACATTTTTCGGCAGTATGACCCAACAGCTCGGTGGAAACTTTACGGGGAGTGGAAAACAAGCACATACAACTCGCATCCAGAACTTCGAATACGTCAAGTGCAAGCTGATCGGGAATCAAAAGGAATATTACGTCGCTTATCACACCAGACTATTGACACCCTTTCTGGTACGGTCGCAAAACTGGCCCACTCCAATCCCTGTATCTTCTTCGCCAACGCAGTCAACCAAATCATGGCGTATGACAATCTCGCGGGTGTGGTAATCCAGGCACTTCGATATGTAACCACCATGGGGTTCGATGTATTGGTCTACATCATTCTCGACGCGCTCTCAAATCCTTATAAGAATCGGGTGAAGGATGACGGCGTTAATATCTCGGATTGGTTGCAAAGTAGGTTTGGTTGTGTTGCTTCGTTACATATTATTCACAAAAGCAGGTCTCGCGTCGTTCACCGGCATGCTCTTTCGTCGATACAGTGCAGATCTGTCCCCGCTCCTGAAATACGTTGTACATCAACTATACAACGGCCAAACGACGGAAATAGTGGTCCTTCGCGAGTTAATATGGAAAATGGCTGGCATTGAACCGCTTCCAAGTCTCTCAGATTCGCAAATTGCTGCGATGGCCGGTGGTCCGGCGCTACGCATCGAAGCAATCGCTTCCGCAACTCGAGGTGCCCGTCTGGATCCTGGCGATGCAATACTCAAAGGTCCTCAGCGACTGGGAAAGAGCCTACTGGAGACGTCGTTGGCATTGCCTCTCCTTATTCAGGTTGCGCAGCAGCGTCAGTCCTGCGTCTTCAAGGCACCAGACACTCATCTTAAGTCCCTCGCAAGTCTGTTCGATACCGTAGGTTGCGCGTCATGTCGTCCTCGCATCTTGGTCTCAAAGTCGCTTGCCCAATCCAGACGCACGGGGTGCTGCTGCAGTACCTGGAACTTCTTACTTCTCCGGCGGTTGTTCCCCCTGAAGACTACGCGAAGAGGATCCTTCCTTCGTTAGCCGACCTCGGGGAGTTATATGGGATATCTGCTCCGATTTGCATGCAAATTATTCGTCCGATGCTTAATAACGTTCTTTTGGTAAAATTTCGACCAGTCATTGTTAACTGAATGCTGATTAAGTTCTAGAAAATGGCCTTGTCAATGCAAGAGAAAGAACGTGTCGCTAACGAAGAAGCCGAGAAGCGTCTGAAGGCTCGCCTGTCAGCAAAGCGTGATCCATCCGGATCGGTATCGCGCATGGAGTCACCGAGTGGTGCCAATACGCCACGAGATAACTCTGAACATAAGCCGCCATTGGTCGAAGGCAACGAGGATAACGCCATGGATGTTGAACTGGAAATAACCACCCCCGCCGCAGAGGTCCGCACACCATATATGATTAAAATGCTTAGTGCAATGACTGTCACCGTTTTGTTTTTGTAGAGCCCTTGGATACCTGAGCTGGAAGCGCTTTTCGACGATGTACGAAAAATCGCAAAGAGCAGCGCGATTGACGTGATTGGGTAAGTCTTGTGAAGTCGAGTCAAAGCCTTGAGTTCAACAAAGCCCTATAGCCCCGGTTTTTACTTGACGTTCTGGCAATTGTCGATGTATGATCTCTCCCCACCGGCCTCCAGGTACGACGAAGAGGGAGCTGCATTACGCACTCTCAGTCGACAAGAAGACGCCAAGTACATTAGCGCCGACCGTTCTTCTGATCGCGCAAAGAGGCTCACGGCGAGCTCACATAGGGCAAGACGTGATCGATGTAACACGTTTGTCAACACATTGGCCCAAGAGTTCAAGGAACAGACAGCTTCGAGAGTTTTCACCTTAAAGCGTTTAGCACGAGAGAAGCAACACTGGTTTGCTCATGGTGAGTTTGCGCCATCTTCAGCGGATCAAGTGACTTATCTACTACCAAGTCGAGCACCGCTATGCAGTTTTGGCATCCGCCATTATCGAACACTGCATCCAACCACGCTGTTTGTTATCGCCTATGGACGCTGACTACTGCGCACAAATCATCAAAGTCATACACACCCAAGGAACGCTGGGCTTCCCTACACTGATGTGTTACGACAAGGTAAGCGTCAAGATTCTGCAGAGACTAACAATTGATGACCCTGGACCTCAGCTGCTCGGAGATCACGTCAAAACGGTGATATTCTCTTGCAGCGAATATGAAGCAAAGAATTATGGTATGCACCCTCAGTTTCATCTGTCGTTGTATAGCTATTAAATGCATTATTGAACGACAGGGCGCTTTTTGTTAGGGGTTCTTACGGATCTATGGAAGTGGGCACAAGACGAGCAACTTTTCACCCAGGAAAACCGTACGAAGATCGGTGGAAGAACTGTTTTTCTTCCGGGCTTCCAGCCGCGTTGGACCAACAAGGACCTTATAAACATCTTACCAGAAGACTTGTTAGCGTGGTCGGGCTTTAAACAAATTCTACGCAAATGGCACAGAAAGCTGGGAAGAGTGGGTGGTCTAGTACTGACAGGATCAGTGAATTGACAACTTTTCACAGAGCCTCTGCAGTTGCATCGAAACAGGAGAATTCATGCACGTCTACAATGCCATCATTGTGCTGAAGGAAATTCTTCCCGTCTTTCCCCTAGCTGCTGTTGGGGAATATGGACCCGTCATCGATAACATGATTGATAAACTAGTTGACGGTGAGGAACGGGGTGATCTTAAGATACTGAGTAGGGCGTGAGCAGGCTTTCTTTCATCTCCGTAGTATGTTCTGACATCATCGCAGCTACTCTGCAGCTTTGAAGAAGCGCGAGTCGCAGTGGACAGTTCCACGGCCAACACCTCCCAGGGTAAGATATTTTCGCCCTAGGCTTTTTTCCACTCAATCCTACTTTCAGCTGAACGGTGGTGCTATGTCTCCGAAGCCTGCTTCACATTCACTCGACAAATCACGTTCTACACAGCCACTCAATGGTTCTACAGTCCTTGTAACACCCGACAACCGCCGCGATATCAGCACGGTCGCAGGCACCCCATCGGCTCCAAGAGCTCAGTCATCAAGTAGCGGGACTCAGGTCACCGATGAGAGACCATCTACACCGGCAAGTTTGGCGAAATTGGCCATCGAAAGGTATGAATATCACTGGTGTTGACTCTAGTTCTCAATCAAATGCAACGCAATTAGCATTCCCAGACCCGAGAAGGTGAGGCGAGTCAGACCAGAAAAAGGGAGTCAATCACCGGCGCCAGATGGCGAGAACAAGTCAAAACAGGATACTATGGATGTTGACGTTATTCCAACTGCACCAAAGGAGGGAAGGACACACCCGCAACAAGAAACGGCCCCATCACGTTTTGGAGCGCGGCAGCCTTCTGCTCCTGGTCAAAGCTCCCTACCTCCAATGTCTGTTGATATTCGGGCACCAGCTCCCATCAGAGAGGCTCTTAAATCTTCTCGGCTTTCGGCCCTTAGCCCACGAGAACCCCTATCCCCTAGGCAAAGGATTGAAGACAAACAGATACAAGAGGTCATGCCACCACCAACAGCCCCCAGTCAGACGCTTTCGGCGCAAGAGCTCCGCGAAACAGCCAAGCAAACGATTGGTCACCGTGCATCAGAGAAATTTGATGACCGGCGAACGGTGGGTGATACCCGCAGCCAGCCTGGTTCTGGAGCTCCGTCTCCATTGCCACGTCGGCGTACCGCGTCCCCCGGCACTAGGAACCATAGCTTGGAGAGTCGCGCAAGTGGCGAACGTCGCTCTGACCGCGGAACTGCAGATGGTGACCACGGCGATGGCAGGGTTCTAGAACGAGAAACTCGACAGGAGTTGCGATTATCCCGAAAAGAGAGTAGTGCCGCTCACGGTCCTCGAAGCGAAAGGGTCTCAAGCCACCGCGCGTCAGCTCGTGAGAGTGATCGGGATAGGGAGAGTGATAGAGAACGTGACCGAGACCGTGGTCGGGACAGACATACGGAGCGTGAGCGTGATAGGGAACGCGACAAGGAGCGCGATAGAGAGCGGGATAAGGATAAGGATAGGGAACGTCGCGATAGAGATAGAGAACGCGACAGAGACAGGGACCGGGACCGGGATCGCCACCGTCGCGATGACAAGGATCGTGATCGCGAGTCCCGCAAGGACCGAGATAGATCGAGTCAAGTTTTAGCACCAGCAGCCTCCTCTGCCACACCAGAGCCCCGAAGTCTTCCTACTCGACCCGACGCTGCTCGACACCGTCCCGCTACTCAGGTTGGCGATGATGCTCTTGGCAAAAGACGACGTCTTGTCGATGATGATGTCAGTATCCTTCTTTGGCTGATGTGGCCCGCTAACCTGTTGACAGGCTGACCGCACCTCGAAGCGTAGCTCTCGCAAGGACAGTCACAGAGAGGACCGTGGCCGTCGCTCTGACAAGGAAAGCCACGATCGACCACGGGATTCCGACAGGCATCGAACGGAACCCCAAATGTCTGAAGGAGACCCCCGACCTGTCGATAAGGTATGTTGACGTAGTTAGTGTGCTCACACTTCTAATACCAAAACCTAACAGCCTAATGAAAAGCGGATACCCGATGGTCCCAAAACTTTACCTCCAACCACCCCATCAGCCCCAAGGGCGATGTCGTCTGTGGATAGTTCCAGAGGTGGAAACAAGATTGACCCTGGTGCCAGCCGAGGTGGCGGTGATTGGAAAGGTCAACAACGTGACCATGGACCACACGCATATCCGGTTTCAACAGCTGGTGGCACACCAGACACAGGCTCCAGCTTACGTGCAAGGATAGGCGAGAAAGAGGCTATTCGCCCGGCTCCTCACGGACCAACGGCGGCTTACCGGTCTGATATGTTGTCCAAGGAGGACGAGCGTGATAATAGGAAACGAACGGTAACTGGTGGGTAATCATCTCTGTGTTTCTGACTTGAACTTATCTTGCTTCCACCTAGATCGGGATAAGGATGTTGGGGAGGCCAACAGCATCCCGGGAGGCGACCTATCGTCACAGCCTCCGAAACGACCAAGGATCATCCGCAATCGTTACCCTCATGGACTGGCTAAGAGGACTCTCCCTATTGACCCCCAGGCTGGGGATAAATCACGGTCGGCAAGGAAGGATTAATTTTCCTCTATAGATGATATGTCTGCCGACTGTACATCATTACATTACTTCTTACCTCTCCACTAAATTGACGTGAAGCTGAGAGTCTACATACACTACTAATAATTACCACAGGGTGGCTCCGAGTTGAATCGTAAAGTAGTGGTGGGTAGGTTATTTACTTCTTCATCAGTGTGAGGAACTCCTCGCGGGTCTTTTGCTGTGTCCGGAAACACCCCAACATACAGGAAGTTACCGTCATGGAACCCGGTTTTTGTACACCACGCATGGTCATACACATATGACTGCAAGGAATGGAACATTGAGTAGGACGACCATTAGTAGGAGCACTCACGTGGCCTCCATCACGACTGCGACTCCACGAGGCTTGATTGCTTCCTGGACTGCAATTGCAATTTGTTTGGTCAGCCGCTCCTGAACTTGTAGACGGCGGCTGAATGTTTCGGCAATCCGCGCGAGTTTAGAAAGCCCCAGCACGAGTTGATTGGGAATGTAAGCTATAGCAACCTAAGAATAGTTGATCGTGGGTGTCGCGGAACTTGGGATGCTGCCCACCTTTCCGGTGAACGGAACTAGATGATGTTCACACAGACTCGAGATGTCGATGTCACGGACCAAAACCATCTCATCGTGATCCTCCGCGAATACGGCATCGTTGATGACGTCTAGAAGGTATACAGGGTGGAATTGACAGAATAAGATGTAAGCCTACCTGCCAAGCGTTCCTCGTAACCTCGGGTCATCCACATGATGGCTTGTGCATATCGTTCGGGTGTTTTCAGAAGCCCTTCTCGGTCTGGATCTTCGCCAATACATTCTAGAATGGTGCGGACCGCAGTGGCCATTCGCTTTTCACAGTCAGCGCGTTCTAGTGGAGTGGCATTGAGACGAGAGATGGTCGACTTGGCTGAAGGGAGTTGTGAGCGCTCGAGTACGAGATGATAGAGGGCAGAGTACCTGGCCAACCCAGGCCATTCGGGTCAGGAAGTGGGCTCCCCCTCTCAGCAGCATTCGTAAGGGGGGTGGATACGCCGGAGGGTGGGCGAAAGCCGTAACCATCTCGGACATGAGGCCAGGGAGGACGTACATGGACTTGCTGGGGCGAGTCGTGTTGGGAGTTGACAGGATCAGCATCACCTCGGGGGATGTCGGCATCATTCGAGACCAGGAGGGACTGGGATTCGGTGGCACCGTGAAGCTCCAGCTGTCGTAATTCATTTGACAAGAGCTCCGAGTCGCCATGGGATAGCATGGATGGGTAAAGGTGCCTGCGCTATGTACCGATGGCAGGTATCATTCAGAAAGGGATCTGGGAAACAGCGCGGGAGCACTGGGGAATTTTTCTGGCGTGGAAAGTTGGAGAGATTGCCGGCTGGACGACCTGAAGTGGAGTAGGACCATAAACGGATATCTCAAGGAAGAGGGAAACCGGCAACTGAGCACGCCGTCGTTGCTGAAACTGTCTCCCGCCGAGCGCAAGACAATTAGCAACCTGTGCCACCGGTAAGACTTGGGTCCTGGGCGTGTGGTGAAACCGTTGCTTGGGCCTCCTCCTTCCATTCGCGCACGCTCCGGACAGTTCAATGGCAGTTCTACTACTGTTCTAATTCGCTCGCGGAATGCTCACGCAACACTCCCTTTCATTCCTAAAATGACCTAAAGTTTCATAAACGTCCTGACATCTTTCTTTCTTCTCACTATGTGGTCTTAGTCGGGACGCCTCTGCCAAACTTGTCTGCACTGCAACAGACTCATCACCTCGGATCTCACTCGGTGAGGCGGACCTCTATCTTCCGTCACAAGTGGCATCTTGACGTGAATCCCGAGAATGCTGTGATTCTTTCCGATTCTTATACCCTCCTTTATAGGCCATATTGTCTCCCCGTCGTCTCCCGCATTCTTGAGAATGGGTCAGGATTCAAAGCCGCCTCGCCAGCTGAGGCGCCGGTGTCCAACACCGCGCCTACCGCCCAAATCACCATCTCCCCCATCCTATCGCTCCTTGGAACAGGCTTGGCTAGCTTCTCGCGTCGTACCACGTCATAGGGGCACATATCTCATGCCCGGCGCACAGCGTCCAATTAATGAGCCAAACATCAAGCTTGCCCTCACAATCGCTCAAGCGTGTTTCCCTGATTTGTTGTCTACGTTGTGGGCCTTGCATCCCGTCCGGACATCTGTCATGATGTTTCTCCACATTGTCCGTGCCTTCTTTCCAGCATTCAGGGGCTATTCTCAAGCAATGATTGTGGACGAGGTAGGTTGGCCGGAAAATTAACCCGGGATTCTGATGCATTTACATAACTGTAGCTCCAGACATTGGTATCATCCGGATGCTTCTCGTGGTCCCGGCTCTTGAGATTGTTAGCCGCCGAGATACTTAGACGGGCCGCTGAAACAGCCATCGATTCATTTGCGTATGTCCCAGATCACTTTCATGTCCGCTGCCTATTAATGGTGCTGAAAGCACTTCAAATGAGAATTTAGTCCACGAATCGGCCCGATTCTTTGTCGAATATCAACAAATTGCACAGCGTCTGCGTCTCGATATTCCGACGCTCTCGGACCCCGTCGTGCGAGACTGTCTTCAAGAATCCGATCTCTTCGTTCGTTCCTTCAACGGCATGGGTAGTTTTGGGCTACTCTCCCCTTTCGATTTCATACAAATATTTGCCTTAATATCTGAATTGATCTCGCACCTCCTGGTGCTTTCGTCCCTGACAGGTGGCTCCGCCAACTGGGGAACGTTACTTCTATCTCTAGTATCCGCCTTATTCCCTCTGCTCTTGAACCGTTTTATTGGCGCTCGATCATCCCCAGAGGTAGTTTACACTCCCGACGAGGCTCGGGCCGCGGAGCGTCAAGAAAAACTGCGGAATCTTGCGTACAACGAGTCTCATCGTCCAGAGGTGCTCCTCTTTGGACTTGGTCCATGGGTCCTTCAATCTTGGACGAATGCTAGAAAGGCCATGTTGTATGACGGACAGACCTCGCTTTCAAACCAGTCGGCGTTATCTCAGCTAATGAACCAGATCAATATTTCTGATCTCTTATTCGCCCTTCAAAATGTGAGCATTTGTGATTTGTGTTCAATTGACGCCTTGTACTGATCTTCCTCTTTCGGCAGCTTCCTCTTCTTCTCATGTTTCAATCATCTTCTGCATCACTTGGATCGTTGGCTCTATATCGGAGCTCAATCCAAGCTGTAGTCTTCACGTTTGGAAACTTCTTAACGACAGCGCGTATGGCATTTCAGGGTATTTTTCTGATGGGAGCTTTCTGTGCAGCCATGAATATCCATCCTGAGCTAGAACCGATGGAAGAAGACGTCATAAGTTACCCGAGCTTGCCTTGCGGGATGAAAATCGAAGCAAGGTCCCTAACCTTTTTCTGGTATTCATGTATCGAAACATGCTCATACTCCGTCACAGGCACATATCGTACACTTATCCGGGAAGTAAGGATGCTTCGCTGAAAGATGTCACCTTCAGCCTGGAGGCCGGAGAATGCCTTGCGATTGTTGGGTATAACGGATCAGGCAAGTTCCGGGCATCAAACATTGGCTCATTGCTGAATTTGACTTGTTGGGGTCGAAATAGGGAAGTCCACGCTCGCGAAGGTCCTGCTGCGAATTTTAGATTTCGACCACGGGGAGCTCCTCATCAACGGTGTTGACATGCGACGGTTGTCACCTACTGAGTACCATCGACATGTTACAACCGTTTTTCAAGACTTTTCAAAGTTCAACTCCACTGTGCGAGAGAATGTGGGGGTGGGTTACGTTCAGAAGTTGCAGTCACACGCCGCTATTTCCCGTGCCATTCATCTTGGTGGGGCGGATACCTTTGTGGATACCCTCCCCAATGGTTTGAGAACAAAGTTGGACAGCTTAGGATTCGATGCTATGCCCCCTGCATACCCAGGCACCCCGGGCTGCGGGATGTCCTCACGACAACTTCATGGCCTATCGGGTGGCGAGGTACGTTGTGCCGGGCTTAGTCATCACAATAAGTTGACTTGATCTTACGGCAGTGGCAAAGACTGGCCATCTCTCGCGCCTTTATGCGGGCCGATCGACCGGAGGTTGACCTTTTGTTGTTTGATGAACCTGTAAGTGGCACGCCCCAGCTGTACATATGTCGTCATGAATCTGCATCACTCACATGGCTTGGCAGACATCATCACTGGACGCGCACGCGCAGAATAAAATGTTTGATACCATACATCATATCTCAGGGTCCCCATTGGGCAACAAGACCAAAACTGTCATTTTCATCACCCACCGACTCTCCACCGCGCGTCGTGCCGATAAGATCGCGATGATGGAGGGAGGGGTACGTCTAATTCCCTTCCGTCTCCTTCTCGACATTAATGCCCGCGTCGTTGATTTGTAGACGATAACCGAGTTTGGTACCCATGAAGAATTGCTCAAGAAAGGTGGCCCGTATGCCGCGCTGTACAAGGCATCCATTTGAGGTGGATGAAGTTCCCCTGAACTCTTTTTAGAAGTTCTCCCTTTCATATCAAGGCAATGTATCAAAAATCACGAGTGTATTATTATGGGGCCTCACTCAGCCACCGTGTCCTAGATCATAGAAAATACAATTGGACGTAAACGTAGACCTAATCCTTTGTGGAGTGATCTGTGTACACTACCGTGCCATCATGAACATACACATCAATACGTGCATTCTCCGCGGACTGAGACACGACGTCAGTTAATGACGGGCCACTGTGGATGCCCACCAACAAGCCGGCATCACGGATGCCTTGGATCAACGAGGGAACTTGGAGCTAGTGTACATAAAGTGGGTCAGCCTGACGGAATGACAGATGGTGGCACTGCATATTACCAATAGCTCAGAATCAAAGAAGACGCCCAAAAGGTTGTTCGTTTTAGCGAATTCCACACCCTCCGCCACACTGGAGGAGTACTGATCGTCACCGACATCTCGAAGGTCAGGGTTGGGCGGAGTTGATCCATGATCCTTGCTAGGCTGACCACATCTCGATGAAAAGAAGACCGGATCTAGTCGAAGCGAGATGTGAGTTGGTAATGATCCGCAGCAATGGAATAGGGGAGATTACAATTTGGTTGCTTCCAGTTCAGTGCCGCACAAACCCGGTGAGAAAAAGAAGTGAAGGCGATACGCCGACGTGCAAAGGCCCCACCGAGAGACGACGATGTTTGCCTGATCGTGCGAAAGAGAGCGTTGACGCTCAAGTTAAGGTCGAGGTGGCGATTGATGGATTGACTTGGGAAAAGCGCCAATTCCAGCGTCATACCAAACTGGATTGGTAAAAGCTGCGAGATTGCATAAAATAGAAGCCCCGCACTTATATAGACCGTTCGTACCTGCATGAAGCGCGAAAGCGGCAACATCACTCGCGGTAGAATTCTATACCAGTCCTGAATGGAAGTCATTCTGCGAATGAGTTGTTCTCCCCTATCAAGTCGATTGGCTAAAGCATCGAATTGAGCAAGAGTAACATCAGCGACGCCCAGATCATAGGACGATTCCGGTAGCAACCGTTCGCCATATAACACTGGCTGAAGATCTCGTGTGACCTGGACAACCGCATAAACGTAATTCCCAGATAGTGAAGATAGTGTGACTGTGTGCATGGGAGAGGCGGGTGTTGACTGGATTGACGGAGACGTGTGGGTAGAATCCATCGATCTAGGGGATTGCCGCCAAGGGGGTACTGTTAGAGGGCCAGGGTGCAGGGGGTTACCCTGGGGTAGAGTCAGGGATTTCCAATAAGTTTCGACGGCTCCGCCGACTTCCAGGGTGATGCCCTGGAATGGAGTAATGACATGTGCAGAGAAGCTAACCTGGATGTGAACATCAGTTTTTGTGCGGCGGAGAACCAGTCGAGTGCATACCTCGCCAATGCTTTGGAGACGATGATCCAGGATGGATAATGTGTTGAAGCTACCGTCAGAAGAGTGGAAGAAGGACGGATGCGCCACAGCACGACCTATTGTTTTGGTGCCAAAGTTCGGGTAGATCGAAAATTCCAATGTAAGGTCTTTCAAGCTAGATGCCTGGAACATAAATGAATCATGACTGTTTTGCCGCGGAAGCGCAATAGTGTATGGAGGAGCATTGACTCCAGGACCCGCAGTGATGATCATTTTTAGCCGGTTTGGCGAAGGCAATGATACACTTTGTGCTAGAATCGAATCTGACAAACGAGGATGAAATCTGATAGCCTTTCCGGACCGCCTATGATCGGGTAACCCTACGGTGATTACCACCAAATAGGTTTTGTCGAGGTAGTTATGGCCATAGACTCGGTGTGGCATTATGGGCGGAGGTAAAGATAAAGATGGAATGGAATCAGGGTCGTCGATTCGCATGTCGCTCGCAGTCCGCGGAAGTCTAGGAATGTGTTTGGAAGAGACGATGGGGGATTCTTTGGGCATCACTTTGAGAAGCAAATCGACGCACGCACGATGGCCGTACCATGCCGCGTAGTGTATGGCTTGGTGGTTGAGCTCGTCAGTTCGATCAACACGGGCTCCAGCTTGGAGAAGAATGTGTAGACATGAGGCATGCCCATTACGCGCAGCATGGAAGAGTGGTGTCCATTCATGATATTTGTCCGGAAGATCCCATCCGTCCTGGTCTAAGAGCAGTTTGCAGACATCCGCATGGCCTTCGCGAGCGGCGAGATGGATGGGAAACTCTCCGTTTGTATTGGGAACACATCTAGCCCCTTCCTTTAGCAATAATGAGACGACGTCCGTATACCCGTGTTGACTCGCTAAGGATAGCGGCACCAAACTAGAGACTTGGGATGGCGACCGTAGGGCGATGCATTGGTCGCATAACAAAACCTGCACACATTCAGCACAACCTCTGAGGGTTGCATACACAACAGGGCTGCAATTGTCCACGTCAAGCACGTGCGGCGGAATACCAGCTTCCAAAAGTTGTTTGCAAACAGTCGCGTGGCCATGCATAGCTGCATAATGCAGAGCTGATCGTCCATAGACGTCCAACTTTGCCCTATGTGACCCTTGCTCGAGACACAGGTTCACAAGGCGCAATGAGCCAGCGGCCGCAGCCTCGTGAAGACATGTCCGCCCATTGATATCGTCGATGAATCCGAAATCAAAGGGTACCTCGACGCTGGTGAGGATGAGGTCTCCAAGCTCCGAAGGTGCGTCGACAATGACTTTCCAGAGCACCCGAGTGACATGGGCTTTTCCCCCATCCTGAAGGCCAAGAATGTCAGAGTGTCGCACTAGATATTTGATGGTCGCCTTATCGGAGTTTTCTACTGCCTTTCGCAAGTCGAGTTCAAACTCGCGGAACGGGCCAGAGTACATGTTCCGCTCGATGCTAAGCTGGACGTCTAGAACATCTTGGGCAGCAGCCCCCTCGAATTTGAGCCCAGTAGAGAGATCGGTGAGGTCTAGGAGGCTTGCTGCCACAATATCCGAGAAATCTGCGATGAGCTTTGCATGTGTAAGAAACAACAAGCAACGAAGGGACGCAGATCACCTGTCTGTTAAACACAGGCTGAACCTCAACTTGGCGAGCGAGATAAAGTTCCTTGGTTGTAGAGCGTGAGCGTTTGTCCCACTTCTTCAGGATTTTGCGGAAACCCGTCACATTGATCTCCACAAATTGCTGCGTGTATGATGTGGGCGATTATCCAATACACAGAGTCGCGACGATTACCTGCAATTTTCCTAGATCCCTTTCGAGCAGACGGAATCCCTCTTCGACGGCAATCCACTCGACGTGATTCATCGCTGATCCATCTGTGCGATCCGGAAGACCCCTCAGGGCTGCAGCGCGACGCTTGGACAGGAGGGTTTCAAGACGCAACTTCAGCTCCGCTTCCTTTTGCAGGTAGAAAGTATTAATCTAGATTGACATCCAGGCATCAGTTTCAAAGCGAGCAGTGATCGAAACTGAATTCACGTGCCTTTTCAAGCTCCCGCTCCAGCTTGAAGAAAAAGGTAGCCTTGTAAGCCTGGAAGTCAGCCCCTCGGTCGTGGTCCTGCCCGAGCGAAGAGAGGATGGGTAGCTGGTTCGGATCATCGGGGGAGATATCACTTGGGGTGTCTGCTGTGGAAGATAATGCGATCGCAGGGCTGCCTGTCGGGTTCAGGAGATCCGCAGGCCGGAAACCTAATGCCAAAGCAGCAGCCTCCGAGGCAGGTCGATTGGATGCCAGTGAAGAGATGATCTTCTTGAGGAACTTGTAGTCGAGATAATACGCAGACCATCCTGGCACCTGTTCTGACTGTATCTGCTTTCCGAACTAACAAGAAATAGGTTAATCATTAGCACCACGGTCGTCCATGAACCAGAGGGAGGGCTGACCTTCATATCGCACGAGATTCAGCGTGATATATAGAAACTGTCAGAAATGCAGTCAAGATGCACCGTTCAAACGCATACTGCTTATTTCCAAAAGAAATAATAATAAAAGATGAAATGACACTTTGGAGACAGATGCAGCTAATGATAGTAGTTGCGCTTGGCTGGAGTCATGCACGTGCGTCGTCTATGGTCGCGCAGATCACCTCGAGGCCGGTCGAAGTACGTCTTACTGTATTACTCGTCTGACTTCTACTCCCAGCTGACATTCGTCAACAAAGTAAATTCAGTCAAGCACAATTAATTAACCAACGTGGACATCGATAACGTCCAGCGTGCTCTATACAGCTGACATCCTGCGTCAGATCAATATATTGACTGCGAGGCGGTGGAGCCCGTGAACAAAATCGGCCTTGGACTGATGCTCAAATCAGCACTTTCCTCATCTGCCAAACCTTTGCGGGTAATAACGTCACTGGGCATTTACCATGTCGCTCGACATGGTCGTATGCACAACGGTAGCAAAAGACGTAACCAGACGGCAAAGCAGTAGCGTTGCTTATAGTGTTTTGACACAACGGACAATGCCCAAACCTCGCCCCATCCACGGGTATTCCGCGAGGGTGTGGTGGAAGGATCCGAGGAGGTGGGACGGCCGGACCGAGGGGAGGCATCGACAAGGAACGTGCTGGGGACCCCGGAGAATACCACCACTCTAAAAACTTGATGAAGAAGATGGCCGTCGGCAAGAGAAGCTTTAAAGAGTCAAGGATCAATCGCGGAGTACTTGAAAGAAGCTGGTAGAGTTGTTTCATGATCCCTCGCCTAGCGGGAGGGGCAGCACCTTGTACGTGAGAAGTCACAAGCTGCCAGCAGGAAATTTAGCGTTGGGGTAAGGGTGAGGTGTCGCACTCACGAAGTCGTCCGCATTCAGGCGGCGTAAATCGACCCCTATCCACGCTAACCACGGACGATAGAAGGGAGTGCGCTCAAAGAGATACGCCACATTACAGGCAAGCAACCACAACTCAAACGAAGTGTTCACCCATGGGAAAATCTTTTTGTATGCTCGACGCCAACGTCCTGCTAGAGACTGTTACGCGTCCATGAATATTGTCATTTTTGGCGCAGAAATGGCATACGTCATCGGTAAGTGCTTGCATGCGGCGACCGTCGCCAGCATCCTCTAACATGTCTGACGAAACGCCTCCTCCCAGTTGTTCGTAGTAGTCATGGGTCTTGGCTCTGAGATACGGGACGGCGACCTGTGCAGAGTCAACAAATATAGATGGCACGGGATCGGCGGGCAAACCAAGAAGAACAGTGATTGCCACATTTCTCTGCTCCTAAGCTTTTCTGCGACGGGTGCGCCACGAACAGCAGCAGTTGCTCTGTCTGTAGGTATCCAAGGGTGCCTGCGTCGCTTCAAACCATAAAAGTTCTCCGCAAAGGACGCGTCTAGAATCGTTGAGGCGTGTTCTTACGCGGGGCTGGAAACTTACTATGCTTGCAGAGGTAATGTCGCTCGACGAAAAGCATGATGGCGGCATAGAATTCCTCGTGACGATTCACGATTTTAATGAGATATCGCGGGTATTGTTGTGCAAAGACCTGAATCACGATGAATGGGAACGTGCGTCGCAACGGGTGTGCTTACCGCCAAGACATACTTGAGCGCTGGTTGGAGGAGGTCTCTGAGCTGCTCTTGGGCGATGAGCTCGAAGAGGGAGGGTTTGAGAGGGTCACCGCCTATATCGTGAAGGAACTCCATCGACGACGACCAGCGCATGTGAATCTCTATATAACGAGCCACGTGATACCTTGAGTTTTGTCATGTGACCTTCAGCCTCTCAGTGTTCAGAGGCAAGGAGACGTGTCCCTGTCCTTTTCCAAGCCGGGAATCGCTGGAGACAACCGACCTCGTGTCGATGGTGCCAAATATTATGATTCGCCTCGTGCATGTGTAGTCGCTCCAGCCAATTGTCAAACCGCTTTGAGTTGCAACGACCTCTCTTACTCCGCAACCTTGCGCCCAATGTTTTCTTCCATACACGCAATGATACCCTCTGACGCCGACATTGCTAACCAAACACTCAAGGAAGAGAGCGGCTTCCGTTTCTCAACCTTCTCAGCGACCGACGCGGTCACCCTTGGCCTCTCCCTCCGCAAGCGCTTCCGCGGGAGCTCTCGGCATGTCAAGGGCAAAGGCATGGTGATCTCAATACAGACCATTGCCGGCCACACTCTCTTTGCGTGCACAGCAGGAGACCTGGGCCATCATTCCGGGGAAGGTGATGTCAGCCTGGATAGCTGGGCATGTTTAGAAAGCATGATCTCAGTCGTCAAGCGTACGAGCCACTCGAGCTTCTACGTCGAGAAAGGAATGAATGCGATGGGCAAGACCGCAAAGCAGATGGGGGTCGACGGTGAATTTGCAGTTCGTGGAGGAGGTCAGCGATAGTGTTTCAATGCGATGTCCAAATCTCATTCACTTTTGCCATTCAGCGTTTCCAATATGGCTGGATGTGAGCATGACAAGTCGTGATCCTCTGATGCGTAACTCAATTCTAATCGACAGAACGCGCCGTGTTGTCCTATTGCCGTGGCAGCCTGTTACTCAGGCTCAAGTCTGGAAGATCATAGAGTACGTCTTTCGTCGTAGCGGCACAGCGTTCACTCATCGAGGGGCCAACTAGCTCGTGTCGACGACCATTCGGGACTACTTGCACAAAAAGCAGGGCCAATCGGGCACAAGGTTTTCCATTGCCTCGTCAATCCTGCAGACCGAAGCGCCTGTCCCAACACGGGCGAATCAGGAACAGAGGGACAGCATCGCGGTAAGCTCATACAGCCAGTCTGAAGTTCGGTACATTCACCAGGAGAAGGCCTGGGGCGGAGAATTGGCGTCGGAGCACATGCGGCCACACACGCCATTCGATGATGATCACGATGTATGAATCATGTACAGTAGACGGAGATGCGGAGAATTATGGAGTAGGGACATGAGACTAACTAGTCGACACGCAGCAAGGCAAAGGGAGAACAAGGTAATGTCACACTTGATCTGATGACGTTTCCGCGTCTTGTTGGTACGGAGTACTTAGTACCCGAATGGCCTCTGCAAAATGGGTTAGGGGGAGCCATCGGCGCGAGAGAAGCAACGCACCATGTCTAAGAAATATCTGGCGTTGACCAGAGGGAGAAGATGGGTCTGCGTTTGGGTCGGGATCACGTAGTTCGTAGTTGGCCTCGACGTAAACTCTGGAGCCTTTGGTTAGCGATTTAAGATAGTTGTTCTGAGTGGGGCTGAAGGAAACGATGTGGTGCCAGGTGACACCGTTTTCCAAGCGAGCTGGGAGACGTGTCCGAAGTGAGCGCATGAGCAAAGATAGGGTGAAAACATACTGCCATCGGGATTAGGGGGCGGAGGGGGGAAGTTGGACGTTGCAACGGAGTATCTAGGGGCGATGATAAGGGGTGAGAGTGGAAGAGAGAGAGAGGCTTACGAAACATATTCCTTGTCGTTCTTGGTCGTACGAAGCTCTGGCTCTTTACCTAGACGACCGACGAGGACGAGCTTTGCAAGGTCATACGACCGAGCCGGGGTAGAAGAGAATGTCTGTTGTACAAGTAAATCAAACAGGCTCGAGCCCGAAGACGAGCACCTACACGTCGTTGTACGCCCGAAAATGCGAGCCTTGCAGTTGTCCGCAACATAAGTTAGAGATTGTAGTGGTAGGAGTAGTAGAATGATTCAGACTTTTCTGCTTTGTCTGTTTGACCGTATTTGGGGATCAGGAAGCTTGTGTACTGACGGCGACGATCTCATAGATATGTCGCGACACAGACTCGTACGAAACATTGACATCCACGGTCGGTCCATCTCGCTCTCAACCCGCATCTTTCTCTCTCACCGTCACACTATCAGCCGAGCTGGACGATGCTGCGCTCGACGATGACGGTGATGAGATGACTGAAGAGCAACATGGTTCGTCTTCTCCTTTCCCGCCCCTGCACCCTCATCCAAGTCTATGTACAGCTCAAATGGAGTCTGGAGTCGAACAAATTAGAGCCGTGGTCGGTGACGAGGCTACTTCTGGCCTTGATGATGCCATTATCAGGGACACTCTCTGGCAATTCTACTTCAACATCGAGCAATCCATCGCTTGGCTATTCGGTTCGTCGTCTCCCTGTCATCCAGCCCTTCTCTCACACTTCCCAGAGGAACAAGAGCGCAGAACTGCCGCAAGGGAGCGCAAAGGTAGGCCATCGTATCTTCTCCTCTTCTTAGCGTAGCTTTGCTTTTGCTACTTTTTCTTCATGATGTTACTCCCATCCGTTCTAAATCCCACTGGTGGTCTCGCTTCCGCCGTAAAGGAGATGAACCACAGCAAGGTGCATATCGCTGTCATCCCTACGTCCCTCCGTATTTCTTTGTATCGTGGAAACCATATTTACTGTGTTCACTGCCCCCTTTCCCAGCGCCTCAAGGTTCCACTGGTCTTGGGAGATACGTTCCGGAAGACTTGGAGCGTCCGCGCGTTCCCTTGATCGTCCTAGCACAACAAGGCCAATATCAGCCCGATTACTATCCAGCTCCTCAATCCCTCAGTTATGATCAAGAGGTCGATCCGGATGATGTGTCACTGGGTTTGATGTCACCCGATCGTCATTCCCGTCTCAGTACGATAACGGAACTTACTGAGCGTACCGAGCCATCGAGCCATTGGCCTTCCAGACAGCAGCTGGTGGCAATGAATAACCCGCGCGCATTGTCCTCGTGCGAGACAGCCTCGTCTTATGGGAAAGTCATTGGCGAGTCTCGTTGCAAGCATTCTGCTGCCGTCCCACTCATCTATTCGCAGAGCACTCCTCACTCTCTCATCAAGTTAATGGTTATGCATATCATCATCATCCCGTTGATCCAAATAGGATACCTCCTTCCCCATCTCCTTCAGCCGTGAAACGGCTTTCGAGTTACGACTCCGCACCATCTCTTCACACGCCGACGGAGTCAGAGGTTCAATCCGAACCACCAAAGTCTCCTCCACGCGCGCCTAGTATTTCAATGCCAGCAGCGGACAACATCCCAGAGATTCCGGACTTCACATCCAAGTCCAGCGAGAAGCCGCCTCCGCTACCCGCAAAGGACTTACCACGACGTGTCCAATCTGAAAAACGCTCCAAGCTCGCGGAGCTGGCAAGCTCACGTGCCAGCACAATATCTAGTTCTCGATCATCAGATTTGGAGACGACCTCTGTGCTCACGTATCCGGCTCTGCGCCCGGCTACTGAATCTCGGCTTTCGCTAGCTTCGCGTGCCACAACCGTCAAGCCATCCCCATCAGAGGTCTCTGAGCAGTCCTTGTCATCCGTCAAGGCACTTCGCACCCCTGAGAAGCCGACATCCACAGCTTCAGTCAAGTCGTCGCGTTCCAGACCACCATCTACTACAACCTCATCCATGTCTTCTCATGTGCGCAAGGCAATACAGACTGCCATGGATTTAGAGGCCTACGATCAGCAACCAACGGCAGGGAAGCAGGCGGATAACGTGCCCGACATCTCAGTTTCTACAGTCAAACTGGAGAGTCACGCCCTCTTGACCCGCCCACCCATCCCTACCGAACTGCTTTTGGCACGCAGTGAGCCAGATGCGAAAGCACGTCCTCAGTCCAAACTCGCAAAGCTAGCCCAGGCCAAGGCTAATTCTCACGCTCTTGTTCCACGTGTTCCTGTGTCCCCTTCAAAGGAACTTCCCAAATCTCATACAGAGTATCTTACTCCTATCGCGAATGGGGCAACGGTAACGACTGCAATAACGACATCATACCAGTCCCTACAGAGTCTCTCCACCTCACAGGCCCCGGAACCTGTCCCATTAGTTCAGATGCCTGGCGCGGAAACCCGGTCATCGAAGCTGGCATTAAAGGTGAAGAAATCACAAGCTAAATCACCATCCCATTCAAGTGCCATCGATGACGAGGGCTCACTCCCGTCTCCGCCCCCACTCTTCCTGCCAAGTCCTACCCGCTCCCGTGCGTTACCCTCGGCCTTCGCTTCCTTACTTCTCGATGATCCTCTAACGTCCTCCGAAGACAAGGACAAGGACAGTAAATCGCCCAAGTACGGGAGAGAAGAGCCGAACATTGTTGATATGTACCAGGCATCACTCTCTCGAAGCAAATCGACACTCGGCTACGAAGTAGAGCAACACAAGCGGGGCCGGGTAGAGTCTCATACTTCCCCAGACCTGAGGGTCCAGTCTACTTCCTTCGCATTTGACGTTCCGAGTCCCGACGACATCGTTTTCAACGCCCGTCGTGGAACCGCCTTGGCGCAGCGGCACCATGGTTCACAGAGGCTCACTTGAATTCCTGCACCCTTTAACGTTTATTGCTCTCCATTCTGTTCTGGTTTTGTCGGCTGACTTTGGTAGATGTATACCCATATTGCTGTTGTTGTTTTTTAATGTAATGTTTTGTGCTGATTTTGTTTCCTATGTTCCTCACTCCAGCCGCAAAGGAGCGCGACAAGGCACAGAAAGCTGCTGCTCAAAAGAAGGCATCGCAAACACCATCTGCCTCGGGTTATAGCACCCCGACTTCCCGGGCAATGTCACCTATTGGATCGCCTACTAAATCGTCGAAGAAGGCGAGTTCCAATTCGCAGACGCCGAGGAGGTCGGGAGCGACTACCCCCGCCCAAACGAACAGCGGGGCATTGAATCACATGTTACTTGATCTTTCAGCGGCGGGTTTACAGCCTCGAGAAGACGAGTCTCTTAGAGCGGATGAGCCTGTTCCCAGGGTAGCAATGGAGAGGGAAAAGCTGTTGGAAGAAGCAAGGAGAGAACTTCAGGCGTCCGGTCAAGATACAAAGAAGGGAGTTAGCCTGGTAGTCATCGGTAAGTTGAGGGACGTGGTCTGACGCTTGTGCATCTTATTGCTCTTCAAGGACACGTGGATGCTGGCAAGTCAACACTGATGGGCCGATTGTTGTATGAACTTGGACGTATCAATGAAAAGTCGCGTCATGCAAACGAGAGGGAGAGCAACAGAGCTGGCAAAAGTAGCTTCAGCTGGGCTTGGGAGCTTGATGGGACGAAGGAAGAGAGAGAACGGTCTGTCATCATTGATTGTCCGCGCTCATTGATTAAACACTCGCTATAGGGGAATCACCATGGACATCGCGATGCAGTCACTTTCGACGGCACATCGACAGATAACGATCCTAGACGCTCCCGGGCATAAAGATTTCATTCCAAACATGATATCAGGGGCATCTCAAGCCGACTGCGCGCTCCTCGTGGTTGATGCTACGACGGGAGAATTTGAGGCAGGTTTTGAGCGCGGCGGACAGACTCGCGAGCATCTGGTCCTTGTGCGAAGTCTCGGAGTGTCACAAGTAGTTGTTGCAGTGAACAAGCTAGATCAAGTTGGTTTTCACGAAAACAAAACGTGGATATTAGACACCACTGATAAACACCCTAGGTCAATTGGGAACAGGCTAGGTACGAAGAAGTGTGCGAAATTTTGAAGACATTCTTCGGTCAGTCGGGGTTTCAGTCGTCGAAAACAAGTTTCGTGCCGGTAGGCGCGATGCTTGGTGTGAATCTTGTAGAACGGAAAGCCCCTGAAGCGTCTGTACTATCCCAATGGTATCGAGGACCAACCCTTGTAGATCTTCTAGGTACCCTTGACCCACTCCGTCGTTGCATTTTCTTGACCAGCCATTTCCTAGATAAACTGGAACCCCCGGTGCGAGATATCGAATTACCTCTGCGACTGCCAATCTCGAACGTCTTCAAAGGACAAAGTTCTGGCATCGGAGTCACTGGTCGAGTATGTGGCGGCATTGTTCAGGTGGGGGAACGGCTACGAGTTCTACCCGGAGACGAGACAGCCGTCGTCAAATGTAAGGATGAATTCGAATTTCTGGAGGTCAAGACGTTTTCTAATCCTGCGCTAGCAATCGATCTCGACGAAAGAAGCGTGTCTTGGGCTGCTGCGGGATCCAATGCAACGCTCTACCTGACAGCCATCGACTCTATCCATCTCAACATCGGCAGCGTTCTCTGTCCGCTGAACGACCTCGTTCCCCTTGCGACTGGTTTCAGCGCGCGAATAATCGTTTTCGATGTTCAACTTCCGATCACCAGTGGTACATCGGTGTGTGCACCCCGTCGTGCTACCAAGGACGTCATTCACAGGAAACGAGTTGCTAGGTTGAACTGTTTCATCATTCCCGAGACGTCCCTGCGACGATCTCGAAGCTGGTTGCAAGTATCGATCGAGCTACCGGTTCAGTGACCAAGAAGAACCCGCGGTATGGTCTTTCTTTGGATATGTCTGTGTCCTGGCTGAGCATGAGCATAGCGTCTTGACCAAGGGAACATCTGCTGAAATCGAGATCACTTTACGCGGCGATAGCCTTTCCGGTACTGGTGCCATTCCAAGACCCATTCCGATCGAACCGTTCGCTGCGAACAAGGACATGGGACGCATTCTGCTGAGGAGAGGTGGCGAAACGATTGCTGCTGGTATGTCATCTCTAAACCTCTCTCGCTCACAGATATACTCAATCACGGCAGGAATCGCGTTGGAAATTCGTCAATAAAGTTCGCAAACGATGAATTGAATCCTTTGCGACACAATATGTACACGGTCTACGTGGTTGCGCTAGAAGTGCCAAAAACATGAATAACTTGCGAGTATGATAATGTTTAGTCTAAGGCGATAGTGATGCGATGGTGTGCGTTATCCAACGTAAGGGGGAGCATAGCAGGTCGTTATCCAGGCGTAGAGGTATCCGACGGTTGGGATCAATGGAATGAAATGGCCAGCAGTGTGAAAACACGAGAAGCAGGCCTAGGGTTTGTTCTTCTTTTTCCCCTGTTTGTCATTATTCTTGTCAAATATGTGTTTGATTCTCGCGAACAAAGACCGCCGCTTCTTAGGAGTCAAGGTGCTCGAGGGGGGAGTAGAGGCTAGGGTGGACGTAGTCTGCTGGCGGTGACTCTGTGCAGCAGTTTCGACAAGATCCACTTGGGGTTGTTTTGTAGTGGGTTCCAAGACCGCGACGAGTGTTGGGGCGGGAGGGACGTCAACACGATCGGTGAGTGCAGGGATATCTTGAGTAGCCTGCGGGGAATGATTGAGTTGAGGTACTGCGGACTCTAATGGCGCAAATAGAGCCTCCATTGCGGCCTCAGACATAGAAGGGGAGTCATGTGCTTCTCCATTTCCATTGACCGATGGAGGCGATGCAGACCCGTGATCGTTGATAAGAAGCGTGGGGACATCACATGAAGAGGGTGCCTGCTTGAACGAGGCAGGTTTTGGAGTCTCCGAGGCAGGAGAAACGTCTCCCTCTGTAGCTGCTGCCGTGTTCTACGTTCGGGAAACAGGTTATTATTCGACTATGACAGGAGAACGGAGCCTCATACCAATTTGAACTCGCTCACAGGGGTGCCAACGGAAGGCGCCTGAGCAATGGTGATTTGTGGGATTGGAAGTGGAAACGACCTGATCGTGGCGGGTTCAGCCGGCGGAAGAAATTCCACGGCCGTCACCATAGTCTCGATGTCGCCATACCCTTCACTCTCGAGAGGGATGGACAGACGCGCGGGGGGGTCGTGTAACACAGGGAGCCGAGGTTTTTCGGGCGTTTGAAGGACATTGTTGATGTTTCCATGCCCGTCTTCTTCCTGAGGTCGATCCTCACGACATCGCCAGCGTCCGTCGACGATGAACTTGTACGCGACCTTTTGGCCCCACGGAACTTTTACAGTGCCGGAAAAACCAGCGTCGCCTTTAACCAAATGAATGGAAGACGACCACTACAGGGCTGGGGGGTGAGCGGAATGAGAAAAGTGATATGGGGAATACGGACCTGGTCGAATGTACCAGTCGCGAGCACATCTGTTGGAGCCAGGGATGGCCTGAGCGGAAGCAATTAAGTGGATATGCATACGGTGTCTCGAACGCACTCCTCACCAGACGAGTTCAAGGTCGTGAAGATCTGCAACGCTCATTGCCTTGGACGAGCTTGGACGTCGCTGAACCGAAGCTGAACCAACCACACCCAGCCAGCTAGTATTTATACTTTCTGGCATTCCGTAATCACAACACGCGGCTCTCAGCCTCTGCATTCTGCGGCAAGCCAAGCCTCACGTACACAACGTGTCCGTTATTAACATACAACGAGACTACCACGCTTGCTGCCTCCTCATCGTATTCCAAGAAACTTGCCCACTCCATGAGGTATCCGGACCATATCTGAAGTGTCAACCGTCCCCGCTGTTCGCACCGATTCCCCGCATAGCCGCCTTCCGACTCTTGCTTTTCCTTGCCCGCAGTAACTGTGGGCCCCGTTGATCTGGTGGTGTAAAGCCCAAGAAACTCTTTGTAGATCCTTCTGTTCCGTGCAAATGGTCTTGGGAGCGACGTTCCGTTTCAGGTATATACTGCTCAGTATCCGAGTCAAGGTAGACAAGCGGCATGGGAGATTCGTATGCGGCGATACCGAGTTGTCGGCAGTAATATTGAACAGCCGCATGGAATGCAGTTCTTCGTGCATTCCTCAGCCCCCAGTCTCTGCGTCACGATGCGCGTGAGATACAACTATGTCCTTGGAAGAGGATCGGATTCCAACACTTACTGCCACGTCCTGAAAGAGAATCATTTTTCAGATAGAGCTGACACTCCCTATCAAGTAGACGTACGAGTTGTGAGGGATACCGATGGTGATCTCCAGATGACGCTGAAATGAAATCTTTTGCAACATGATCGATGTAGTTGGTTGGAACCATCGATTCTCTTCCGTTGCAAGCCATTCGTTTAAGCGGGCCTCCAGCGCATCCAGCTTCTCCAACGGAGTACGCCAAGCGACTTGCATCGTGAGTGCCTCATCCATTTTCTGAGGATAACAGTCAGTCGAGTATCGTGATGGACAACACAGTTACATGCATCACTCCGGCGAACATTCGTTCTGCGAACTCTTCTATCAGTGATACACCGAATCTATCAGCAGGACTCACATAAACTTCGTGAAGAGTTGGCTGTTGGAGTAGTATGACTCGGTGCCATCTGATCGAACGAACACCGTCTAATGGTGGGATCAGAACGCAATGGAAGGACAATGGGGGCATAGTAGCATACTGCAAACAATCCCATCTTCTTCACAATCAAGTTTTCGGCTATGGGGATGTTAGCCCAACATCGTCGACTTTTATTGGCAACGTCTTACTGTCAATGAAACACCGATCACCCGTATCGAATGGACTGGAACAATATCAGCAAGGGCAAAATCAAGTTAGATGAATGAACGCACTGCGACACGAACAGAAACATTATGGCGTCAAACATGCTACTGGCTGCACTTTTGAAGACAAAGCTCGCTGCAATCCCCAACGTATACACGCTAGTCAACAATTGAGTGACGTCGACACCAAAGATGCTCAGCGAGATGAAAAACAATATGATGAAGGCGAACAACAGCAATATTTGATCAAGTGTCCTGAGAGCTACCCCAACGTCACGCATACTTCTCGACAAGAATCGCCGTTCCTTGTAAATGCGTAGGACGGTAGCCTTGATCTCAGATCGTGAAATGTCACCGTTGTCGTCCTTATCGAAAACGCGAAAAGCTTCTCGAGCTTCTCCTGGAGTAGCAAACGCGGGCTGGAAGTCTGTTGGTATCAGATAGGTCCTGTGGCGGTCACGGAACGTCTTGTAAATAGCGCGGGCTAGACGCTATAACAGTCAAGATTAGTCTTCATATCTATACAGGAATGAAATCCCGCCATACCTTGGCTTCATGGGCCGAGTTGACACTGAACCTCAACCCGCTCGGATCGTCAACATTGCCCTTGATATTACGCGCATCATGCAATACCGCCGACTTGATCACTCGCGCAGCTTGAATGGCTGGGTTGTGCTCTTCTTGTTGTTGATCAGTAGCACGCTTGCGTGGGGGCGGGTATTCGTGTGTATCCTGCTTGTCATGAGATGGATTGAAAGCTTGATGGCTCGTGGGTGTCCTTGAACCTTCTAATTCAGGCGAGTCTAGGGTAATGTCATGAGGCTGAATAGGTGCCCTCGAGCCTGTTGGTCCCTGCCTCCCTTTGCCTTTGTTGTCCTCGGCATCGGCATCATTACCACCATCGTAACCTTGGGGAATATTGTCACCATGCTGATGGTAGCCGGAGTCTTTCTCGCTGAAAGGGTAGATAAAGCCAAGGTTGAACACGCCATGTCCGCCGCCAACCCGGTTGTGGTGGGGCCGAGTCCGAGGTTTATACTCGCGGAGCTTTTCGATGACACGCAGACCGCATTTGACTTCCTCGAGGCGCTCCTTATAAGCAGTTTGATGGAATGCGAAAGCTGCCGATTGAGATGAGCTTAATGTGGAAGTGTTAATAACTCTTCCATACCCATAGCATGAGACAACATCCCTTGAGCGCATGTCACAAGTGCTAAAAAGAACAGAAATTCGATAGCTTGAGCAACCTGCGGATATCTTTAGCTCCTCGTACCCAGGAAAGTTTTCCAGGACTCACGCGATCAGTGTATGGAGCAAAACTGGTTCCATCAACACTGCTGTTATACAACTTGAATATGTTTTGGAACAAAATGATCCAGCTGAGCCAGGCGCTAGCGGCGTACAACACAGGCTTGAATGTATCTTTGACAGAATCATACAATTCGATGTGGGACTTGACCTTCTCGGAAACATGGCCCCATGAAATGGATATCAAAATGCGTGTCAAGGCTGGTATGATGTCCACGATCAATGCAAGGCCCCAGGATATGACGACATTGGCTGCCGCCCAAAATAGCCAGGCTTCGATGTTTAGGTCCACATAGTGTCGGTCACTGGTGGGGTGTGGTTTATACCAAAAGAAGTGGACGAGCAGGGCAGGGGTCACCAGGATGCCGGCTAGGAAGATTGAGCCAATTAGGGAGGAGAACAAGATGGTGAACAGGCTACAAGCGTGCCCTCGGTGAGATTTGTGTGCGCACGAAGATAAACGAACGAACCGCCAAAACGTCCAGCGTCTCACCCTGAGATTCACCCCCATTTTCTCGCTGAACTTGGCTTCTTCGTCGGCCAGGTCCTCGTCGCCGCTCCAGTCAAATTCTTCGTCGTCGTCATCATCATCGTCCGTGCCTGCGAACGAAGGAGCACGAGAGTCGAGTTTTGGAGGAGTATTGGAATACTGCGCTGGGGGTGTATGGACAAGGTCCTCGGGGTAATGGACGGTCGGCCTCGCAAACTGCTTTTGAGAGATATCTGAACCTCGGCTGTCCTGCCTGCCCGTATTGGGCCTGTCGTGATTGGGCATTAGCTGGACCTGAGGAGGGTGTTGGCCTAGTTGGGCTGCCTTGCCACTCGTTGCCAGGTGCTTGCCAGGTGCGCTTGAGCGGAGCTAACGTTTCCTGATCTTACACCCCATACAGAATGACAAATGCAGTCCAGCTACATTCATAATGCGGTTCGAGTCGCTCCACAAACCCCTTTTACTGTAGCGCATAAAGACGATGTGGGGTTGCAAATCGTCATCGTCAAGAACTATCCTCTTCCACCATGAGTGCTGAGCTTCCTGCCGATCCAAAGGCTGTCAAAAAGATGGAAAAGGCCATAACAAAGGAAGCCCAAGCCGACGAGAAGGACTATAAGCGCGCTTTGAAGGAGCTCAGGAGCGGCGAAAAGTCGGAAGCTCAGGCTTCCAAGGTGAGCCAACCTGGATCGTGCCAAGGCTCCATTAACACTCGCCAAGGCTGCTAGTCAAGCAGATAAGAATCTGAAAAAGATGGAGGACAAGGAACACAATATGATCAAATCGCTCCAGAAGGCTACGCATAACCATGACCAGGCTGTGACGAATCTGCACACCGCACAGAGTGATGTTCAGGTGAGCCTCGGTGTATTCGGTCTTTCCTCTCGTGACGCTCTCTTTCAGATCCAGAAACAGCAAGCTCAGACGTCAAGGCAGCGAGTCGATACTCTGAGAGCTCGTACAGATGAGCTCTTGAAGGCCAAACAACTCCGTGAGGTGTGCATCTTGCCTTTTCGCGTCCGTTTTATGTCGACCACCAGACATCTAGGAGGAGCGCGCCCGCAAGCTTGCAAATCTTCATTCGCCGCCTGATCCAATCGTACAGGGGGAGACTTGAGTTAGGGGTATCTGTACTATAGTCGTCACGTGTTTAATTGATTAGTAAGCGCCGGTCATGTTTTACTCTAGTCCGGAGTGTTCGAGCTCGCTGTTTCAAACGACGACAAACCACCGCTGAGCGTCGACACCACCGTTCTCCGTCGCCGCCATGAACAAGAACCCGTTCGTTCCACATCCAACTTTTAATCCACCCCAGCCGCCTCTTCCCCCTGGCCCTCCTCCAGCAGGACCACCCCCGGACTACTCTGCGTACTGGACTGCAGCTGCTGCCCAACACCAAGTTCAGCAGCCCTCGACTGTGGCCGCGCCCGTCGCTTACAATCCCCAATGGAGCACTCCGCAACCCCAGAGACCACCCCCAGAACAAAGTGCACTCTACGCCAACTACGGTTATGGCGGTCAGAACTTGCATTGGCAACAAAGGCAACAGCAGCAGCCGCAACAACAGCCCCAGCACTACCAACCAGTACAACCGATGGCCCCACCCCCACCACCTCAGCCCCAACCGCAGCCCCAGTATAATCCTTACCAAGCTTCTGTCGGCTTTCAGGCATATGTACCCCAACCCTCCCAACCTATCATATCGCAACCGACCTACCCACAAGCACATCAAACGATTGCTCCCCCTCAGCAATATTTCCCTCAACAACAACCGCAACAGCCACAACAACCCCGACATAATCATGGAATGCATCACACTCCCCCTCAGCATCTCCCCCCCGCCAAACGACAAAAGTTCGATGGATCCGGTGCAAATCATCACCATGGACAGCAACGTCATCAGGGTCCACCTGCTCAGCCACAGTTTCAACCTCCACCTACTCCCCAAAACCCCATGTACGGCCAGAACCAGGGTCATCATGGTGCTAACCAAGTACCTCTTGGCGGAAACAGCCGAGGAGGTATGGGCGGCCGTGGTGGTTCTATGAGTACAGGTCGGGGAAGAGGAGGATCCATGGGTGGCACCCGAGGTGGTCTGGGTGGTCAGCGTGGCGGCCGAGGTGGCGGCTCATTTATCAGTGGTGGTGGCAGTCGCGGCGGTCAGCAAGGTTCTTTGCGAGGTCATGGCTCACGAGGTGGTTTTGGCAACAAACAAGATTTCCATAACCGCAGAGGTGGGTCGTTTAATGCGGGACATCAACAACACCACCAAGGAAATACGGGCAATACTGGTTTCCGTGGAAGGGGTCAGGGCCATTCTTCGGGCCGTGCTGGGCGACAGGATGGTTCAAGTACTCAGTTGGGAAATCGCGATACATTGTCTGCAAGCTTCACCAGTAGTGGTAAGAAGGACGAGAATCGCCGCACTCTCACAGATTTTAAGATTGTGGGGCTCGAGATGCCCGAACTCGGATGGGCGTGGGGCGTACTTCCTTCTGCGGTCAAGCTAGAAAGCAAAGATGGGGTTACTTCTGTCATTGACTCTTCACATGCTATTGTCAAGGAAGAATCGATACAGTCAAGTGATTTCTCCAGCGGGGAACGGGCTGACGTCGCACATAGGAGCGAACATGCCGCTTCAGATGCATCAGCAGTGGCCGATGTCAAGGCTGAGCCACCCGTTGGGGAGCAATCCTCACTCAGTTCTCCTCCACCGTCCCGCATTCGCATTTATTTCCACACACCCGTCTCACCGGATGATTCGCATCCAATTCCGCACAATTCTTCTTATGCTTATGGGACCTCGCCCATGGATTCGCGCAAAGGCAAGCGCAAGAAGCTTGAGGATGATGATGGTGACGCAGAAGAGGGTCGAGGGCGGCCACCCCCGCCTCGCGGAAGCCAGATGAGCGATACCGCTAGTGTTGACATGGATGGAATGGGTCGAGGCAGCGCTGCACCGAGTGTAGCCGAGACTGCTAGTGAAGGTGACTGGCTCATGGCTGCTATCGCTGAGGACGATGGAGATACTGTTGACGTTGAGGTCGGCGCCCATGGGGAGCATGCCGACGACGAGGACGACAACCAACTCCGTGTGAGTCGTGTCGAAGACCCTCACGTCGCAGTCAGTGAGTCCATACCTGGTCTGGGAGGCGATATTATCAATGGTGAGTTTCCGACCAATCTTGAATATCGCCATGATGGATGCTTCCAAGTCTCGATGGAGGGTGTCCATCTGACCATCGGAGGCTTCACGCCGCTAACTCTTGCTCCTGAAGGCACCCGTATTGATGGACACGGAACTGGTTCTTCTGGCGATGATTGTGCTGCTATTGCTATTCATGATACTGGAGACCATAACAGCATGGCAGCAGGCAATGACCCTGCATCAGTCCCGTCCAACGCAATTGCCCAAAATTGCACATTTGGTCCATCACAAAGACAGTCTAACGTAGACGTTGTCTCCACGCTGGAAGAGGGTGCGGAGCTCGCTGCTCCGGAGGCCACAAAGCCTCCACACAGTGAACTCGACACTGAGAATGGGAGCGAAGCAGTGCTTATTGGATGTTCTTCTCTCATCGAACCGTCTCGTCTCGCTTCTCAATCTTCTTCGTCCTTGAGTTCTTCATTTGATGTTTCATCTAGTCGAGCTTCTGCACCCCCTCCCGCCACCGTCGCGCAATCTGATATACCTCAACTTGACAAGCAGTCTGCTGACCCTGCAGGACCTCTTGTTGCATTGGCTCCCATAGCTGAAGGTGCGACTGACGTAGCAAGGACCGGAACTGCTCCAATGCCGTTGAAATCTCATCCTTCGTTTGCTTCTACCATCGTAGACGACAGCCCAGACAATGGACTATTCTCGCAGGAGGAAGAAATAATGACACAAGTCGAGTCAGCTTTGCACGATGATCCTCAACCCGACGAAAAAGTTGTTCATGATCTCGCTCATGACAATGATCAAGAACACCTCCCGGAGCCACCTGCTTCCCCAACATCAAACACGCTACTGTCAACATCGTCGGGCTCCACTTACGGCGAGCCATCGCACCAACCAGCGATCCCGTCACCTAAAAAAGGGAAGACTCCTTCTGCAAATCGCCTCTCGATATCGTATGCTGCGGGCAGTAGACGATTGGTTGTCGATGCCGAAGTTGTCGAATATCTTCGCGTGTATAGAGCTGAAGGTCGGATCGAGGTGCACATGTCTCTCGACAAGGATGATGAAGAGTGTTTGAAAGGTGTGCTGGTACGTATGGTCCTACATTTAGTCCGTGCAGGTACCAACAACGTCCAGGTCGAAGGGCTTTCGGAGGCTACTAAATCGTACTTGCCTCTGCCAACCATCCCGGAGTCATGCAATGCCGACGAGACGATACCTTCGTTTTCGAAAGTATCGCTTCCGTCCAAAGTACATCTCACTGTTCATCTCGACACAGACCGACCTTTGTCGGAACCTAAGTGGGTGAAAACCGGGGATGTGCAAGAGTGGTTGAAAAGCATGTTCGGACGCATGTTTTGGGTTGCCGGCGAGGCTGCGGACGGTTGGGAGAGGAAGATCGAGGTTGCGGACCCTGATCCGGTTTGTGTGCTCCCCATCGATTTTCACTTCTTCTCAACCTTTTCCACAGGCTCCTACGATCTGGACTGTTCTCGAGGGTTGGGCGGTCAACTCGCCAGTGGGTGTCCAGACTGAGCGTCAACGCTTCCTCAAGACACACATGACCGAAGTCGATAATCTCTTGGAGATATTGCTGAGGCTTGTCCGAGGAGAACGCGCAACGCCCTTTTCTCAAACTGCACCTGCTATTTCTGCGCCAAGTATCTCGGGTCCTCTTCTGGCCGCGTTCTCCCAATCATCAGCACACGGAGCGCAGCAAACACATGTGTCCCTCGCTGTACTCGCGATGTTCTACATGACGATCGAGTATGCACAAAAGGCAAGTGGCGAGAAGGGCAAGGCAGAAGCAGAAGAGAGAATTGGTGAAATAGTCAGATGCTTGCCGTCGCATTTGATATACAAGAGCCTGGATGGTATATTCAAAGAGTGGCGAGCTGAAAAGAAGGGCGCACGATAAAACGAATAGTAGTTATAATCTCTGCGTCTGTACGTTCTGTCAATTATTCCGGCTTGTGTTCACTTCGCGACAACCTCACGTGATGTGTGCAGTCCTGAGGACGCGTCACCTAGGGCCTCGTCAATACCCGCCATCATGGTCGGTTCATAATTCCATTCTCTCCTTTCGCGCGGCACTGACCCCTACGCAGTTCAGGAACACATACGACTCCGATAACACTGTTTTTTCGCCACAAGGTCGTCTCCATCAAGTCGAGTATGCGCTCGAAGCCGTGAAGCAAGGATCTGCAGCGGTCGGCTTGCGATCAAAGACACATGCCATCCTGTTGGCGTTGAAGGTGCGTATACTCGTGCTGTATTGCGAACATGCGTGTTGATGATTCCCGGCAGCGTTCTACGGGAGAACTGGCTTCGTACCAACAAAAAATGTTTCGAATAGATGACCACGTCGGTATTGCAATCGCAGGACTGACGTCGGACGCGCGCGTTCTGAGGTATGACAACGTGTCTTCTATACACCTAGCATGCTGGATCCTCAACGACACTAGTAATTTCATGCGGCAACAAGCTCTTAGTGAGCGCATGGTCTTCAATCGCCCGATGCCCGTAAACCGGCTCGTTTCTGCCATCGCTGACAGTGAGTTTGCATCGTGTCATGTTGGATATTCACGTCATCTCTTGCATGGCTAGAGGCACAGGTAAACACCCAAGAATACGGACGTCGACCTTATGGTGTTGGCTTCCTGGTCATCGGACAAGATCAGACTGGACCCCACCTGTTTGAGTTCTCACCTTCGGGGAACTCGTACGAGTACTTTGCCATGTCGATCGGTGCACGTAGCCAGAGTGCCAAGACGTATCTAGAGAAGCACTTTGAGAGCTTTGCTGATTGTTCGTCTCCTCGATCACCTGGCGCTGTGATTTACTTATCCCTCGCAAGGTACTCTGGAAGAGCTGATCAAGCATGGCCTGCACGCGCTCCGGGAGACGCTCCAACAGGACAAAGAACTCAACATCAACAATACTTCAATTGGCATCATTGGTCCAGCTGGTCTCGACGAAAAGCCTACTTCTCCTCAAGGTAAATTCCGCATCGTCGAAGGGCAAGCAGTGCGGCTTTACTTGACAAGTATGGATGTGAAAGCGCCAGCGGATGGATCGGTCCTCGTGCCCCCTGCAGGACCCGTTGAAGATGTACAGATGACAGGTTGAAAGTGTCGATATACAACACCTCCTATGTAACACCATGCTTTCAATCGAGGGGCAACAACCATGAGTTGTACGCGCATGTTAGTGGGAAAAATACTAGTGATAACTGAGTGTGGGTGGTATGTCTACATGGCGAATCTAAGGACATCGATATCTTTAGACTCTATGACTGAGTTTCTTAGCTTCTGTCCCAGCACTGCGCCAAAGCTGAGCTGCCAAACCAGGCCGGCGAAGCGCAACGAGTAAGTGTACCATCGTACTTAACAACGCCACACTACCCGCTTGATGTGCAGCTGCGACGGGAACAGGAACCAGGTATAGCAAGGTAGCCAGCCCTAGTAGAACTTGGACGTTTGCCATCGCGAAGGCAGCCGTCATCGAGACACGAGCAAGTGGTGGCAGCAGCGAGCGAATGGCACTCCGGCGACTCTGAGCGAAAAGAAGGCAAGTGCTAAAATAGGTCGTCATTGCCTGAAACGGAAGTTAGGATCGGATTGGAGGATGGGTTGGGAACGGGAAACGTACAAGGATGCGGTGGTCGAATTGAACAGTGGTAGGGTTTTCAAAGATGTTCCTCCACCAGACATCAGATCCATCCGCATTCCTGGCATAGGCAGCGGAGAAAAGTTCGTCCAAGGGGGGTACGATGCGACCTCCCATTAATGGGAACTCGTTATATTGTAGTCCAGCATCCAGGCCCGCTACGAAAGCACCTTACGTATTCATGTGAGAACTGGCACATATACCACCTGGGCCGCCACCTACCAGACAATGCTGTCAGAAATACAAGTGACGTCAAAGCACGAGAGTATCGAGTGAACCGCTTGACCGCGGGGTTGGAAAGTACTTCCTGCCATGACATGGTTTTTGATCCGCTCCAGAGGCCACTGTGTGCATATTTCCAATCCTTGACGGCGGCTAAACCTGTCCCGAGCATTCCAGCATAAAGTAGGATGGCAGTACCGAGGTGTGCTGCCAGGCGGTATTGGGAGACGCGCGGCATCGCGCCAGGAGTGTCCATGATCGAGTCCTCAAGACCAGATTTAACCATGTACCATCCGAGAACCCCTTGGAAACCAAGCAACAGTGCCATACCAGTTAACTTGGCGGGCATTGAAGTGGTAAGCTTCTTCCTGACCGCAAAATAGGACAGCGGAAGTACGAATGCTATACCAATGATGCGACCCAGGACACGATGGCCCCATTCCATATAAAAGATATTCTTGAATTCGTCCAACGAAATTGAATGGTTTATCCTGTCAGGACGATTCAGCCGACTCTGGATAATGCTGCTGCTCGAGGAATACACTGACAGCTTGAATTCTGGGGTTACCTTGTATTTTTCGAACTCGGCATTCCAGTCCTCGCCATTGAGGGGGGGTATGATGCCAGCAATGGGCCGCCATTCTGTGATGCTGAGACCGGATTCTGTGAGACGTGTGACACCTCCGACCACGATGACGGCGAAGACTAATGCGGATGAGAAGAGGAGCCAGCGGCCGACTGCAGGTGGTGCCAACACAGGCAACTTGGAAGCATCTGCTTCGGGTTGAACGGTACCAGTTGACAATGAACGTGAGTCGGGGAACCGGAGAGCTCTAAGTCTTTTGATGTTCGGACAGCCCGTCCGCAATGGGGGTAAAGTATGACAGGAACGGGTTTGTGGCAGTCGCTGGAGAAGACGCGACCTCAGGATGCTAGTCGTGGACGGACAGACTCCATGAAAGCCGCAAAGTGCTGGTCGGAACACCGCGCGAAGGATATGCATCGCCGGGACCAGGAGCAATTGTCACACGCGACTTTCACCACCGAACACGTGACGACAAATTAACGCACGGTAGGGCAAAGAGCTTGCTCAACCATGCTTTCATCACTGACGAGACGACTTGCAGCGTCCAGGCCAGTCCCGCCAGTCCTGCGATCACTATCCACACCCGCTTCGCAGTCCACCGATACTGAAGGCACTATAGTCGCTAAGCTAACTGAGCACTTCTCCCCGTCCGAGCTTGCAGTGCAAGACGTTTCTGGTTAGTAACTTAACGAACACTCATGGATGGCTCAAGCGTTAATCCATTTGCCTAGGAGGATGTGGCTCATTCTTTGCAATCAAAATTGCTAGCGACGCATTCAAGGGCCTATCGACGGTGAAGCAACACAAACTCGTCACCGGAGTTTTGAAGCAGGAAATCCATGGAATCCATGGGCTACAGGTTAGTCCCGGGAGAAATGAACTTGATAAATGTTGACCGTTTAACAATAGATCAAGACAATAATACCTCCATAGCCTGGTGACAGAAAATCCGGATCCTCACACATCACTTGAGGCTGCGTCTAAAGTCTACAATTAGAGAAACAGACGGAATGAATAGTTTCGAGGCCCACAGGCACCGAATTCTCACTCCTTTCAGAGAACTGTCAGCGCCTCGTGGCCT
The DNA here is from genome assembly GCA_038093415.1 of Xerocomellus chrysenteron. Lineage (NCBI taxonomy): Eukaryota > Fungi > Basidiomycota > Agaricomycetes > Boletales > Boletaceae > Xerocomellus > Xerocomellus chrysenteron. The sequence goes on from JBBPSD010000006.1 coordinate 121,897, forward strand.
CGGGGACTCGACCACTCCAGAGTCCACCACTTGCATGTCATATCCCAGTGCTATCACCGAGAAGATCCTCGGATTTTCGTGGCTTTCTATGCAACATTAAAAGTGAAATAGCTTCCCGACTGTATCTCTCGCGGCTTGGATCGTCCTCGATCTACATGAGCTTGAGGCACACTGCTCGAAAAGGAACCTGCAGTACATACATCTTTCCAACTGAACTCCTTCTTCAGCAGCGTAAAGAAGCGCTTATCCGCCTGTAAACGATAAGTAGTAGTTCATCACTTCCCGCAAGGACGGAATACCTTGCGCCTCTTCTTGTAACAAAACAGTATTTCCGTTCGCTCCATCGCCAGCTCGGAGAGCGTCTTTACCAGGAGTGGAAATGCCGGTTCAAAGTAAACGCAATCTGCGGCAAGAATTAGATCAGGTCGGGGTAATCCTGGAGGCAGCGCCTCCCCCCTGATATTCCGCAGTCACCACACCTGTGAAGTAACAGTGGAAAAGGCTGACTTTGCTTACCAGTTTAATTCCGACACGATGACAGCTGACTCAAGCTGATTCAGTTTCACGTTCGCACGCATGATATCTAGCAGTGGTCTGTGTCATGTGAGTTAGTCATGCATCACAAACCAAGAAACGTTCGGGGTGCTGACTGACACTTGGTCAGTAATCCAAACTTTGCCGCCGAGCTTTCCCGCAACCAGCCCGACTAAACCAGTCCCACTGCCCAGCTCCAAGATCGTTCTTCCTGCGCAGTACCTCTCCCCGCGAAGGGCCAAGTAATTCGCGAGGACCTGTGGTCGGATTGTCCTTTTAGGGCAAACCAAAATGTGCTTAGAGCTAAGACAGATGTGCGAACCTCCCCAGCCGGCCATGCAATCCCCCCACAGCCAGGGCTTGCGTCCACCTTCAGCACGACATGTATGATAGTGGAGCATCCACGGTCGGGGAACGATAGCCGGATAAGTTCGTTGGATGTTGATCGTGGTTGAATGGGAACGATGCTCTGTGAATCGCCATCATCTGCAAGACTTTCGTCACCTCTGAGATGTCGAAGGGGGTCAAGTGCGTCGAGGGCTTCATCCAAAGCAATTTCGTTGGAGAGGATTGATGGGTCGAGATCTGCCGGAGAGCTGCCTATCGGGATAACCATGGCGTGGAAGAATGTCGAGAATGATTCAGTTTGTCAGAGTACTTGTTTCTAAGAGTGCGAACTACTCGATTGATCGATCGATCATGCGGTGCCTGCGACGAAACTTACCTGAGCGAAATTCCTTGTCACCTCACCTGCTTTTTAGATATGGGCCCTATTCGAACACCTTGACGGTGAGTCACCTGTCTAGCGCTGGTTACGTGAGACAGCAGGCGATTGGATGACTTTCTGTATTTTCTTTTCTCTTTTTTTCGGCTGCAGATTCATGTTGGCCTTCCAAGTCTCTCGGTATATGTTTGAGGACGCTGATTCAATGGTGTCGCGATCCTATTTCTATCTCCAGTCGAAGCACAACCACAAAGACTCGGAAATTTGTTCACAACTTGAAACGCTTCGCGGGCTGAACCGTTTAAGTTCAGGAACGTCAAGTCTTCGGTGCTTCCGCGGTCCCCGGTCTTTGACAATCAACATGCATGACTTACATCCACTCAGTTGATGTGACGGTCGAATCTGCGCCAGTTCATCACACCAGCCTGAGACGTGGAGATATATCGCACACCATTCGAATCGCACACTGCAATAGGTCCCAAACAAAGTTAGTACTAAACAGTACTTGTTCATCAAATATTGATCAAGGATCAGACGTGCACCGACAAGCGGTGTAGACGAGGGAGCGTCACTTGCCTCATTAATTTTGCCGGTCCGGCAACTAATTGAATTGGTTCCCCAAGGGCGCCCCTATATATTCGTCAAGATGCGCCCTTTTCCTGTACGTAGCCCATCAACACTTCCACATCTCGGAGACTCATAAAGCGCCCCTGCAAACTTGACTTGGTTAGTTTTTCGTCCTTCCGTTGCTTGCTCGACAGACTCATCCAGGATTCTCAGCCCCTCTCAATGTTTACCCATCGAAAAACATACCGAGTGAGGGGACCTCGTCCCTGTAGCTGGATATCGTTTTCATCTGACTCATCGTCGAATGAGCACCAAGACATTTGGCCTTGGACCATTCGAGAGCCAGGCTTTAAATTGTCTCGGGGGTCCACTCTACGCTCAACTACATCGACTGAGTCATCAGACTTTAGCACCTCATCCCCATCCCCATCTCCCTTGAACACACCCAAAACACTAATTGAATATGGTGAAAAGCCATACTATCGTCACGCACGCAGACGGAAGCCCGCAGGACCTCGCGCCCCTCGCAATAGCTCACGCTTTGACGTGCGACCGGGACTTAAGATAAACACATCACTACCTGTAATCCCGCAGTTTCAGCGAGGAATTTCACCGACTGCACCACCCATCCAAAGCGCCAACATCTTACAATCCCCACAAACTCAGATCCCTCCATTCAGCATCGACCCCCCAATCAACTACCTTCTAGATTGGGATGTTATATTCGAGATATTGGGATGCTCAGAGGCATTTCCGGATAGTGCAGGAAGCTGGTAAGTGAATGCACTGCCGCCGGCATGGCGCTAAGACGCTCACTCAATGCTGTTCATTCGACAGATTCCTGACTGATCACGGATGCGACGCTTCACCGCGGGCGCCGATTGATTATACCGCATGACTCATATACCATCATTTATTTTGCATTGCAGATACTCATGCACTGTTGGCAAGGACACTGTAATTGTTTTGTTTTCAAGTCTTTTTCCACTCTTTCCCCGAATAAATCTTACGCAATTTCTGACGACGACCTCAACGCACTCGTCATACCATCTAGATACAGTATTCTCTTCGTCTTCGAACAAATTAATCTAGATATACTATGCATTAGATTTTGATCATGGACAACAATTGGTTTACCCTTGCAAACGAGCACCAATCACGCGACGAAGGGATCGTGCTCTATACTATGCACATGTGCTGGGGCGATTATGCGTGATTACTGTATCCATGGGCATAGGAAGAACTATACGTTATAATCACGCCTTCACACCTGATAAGAGATCTCCCCGGACTGGTTGGTTGCCAATGGGATGAACGCACGGTAGCAAACGTCCAGATGCGCGGGTCCAGGGAAAACCACACGGAAAGATGTTCCGCGATCAGACGGCCACATCTGCAGGGGGTACAACCAACTGCAACTCGGTTTCAGCGCAGGGACGATACATAAGTCCCCTTTGTGCCAACCGCCCTCCAATCACGGCGTTCAGACGGGCTATGTTACTAAGAATGTGTTTATGCGTAACTTGAAGCTTGAGGGCCCATAGGATGGGTCATACATGAGCGGATCTGCAAGCACTGTGGCGGCTCCAAGGTGGCTCGAACTAAAAGCCCAGACACGTGTATCATTGGAGGGCGTGGGGCATCCGATACTCGTGCGAGAACTCGGACAAGGAGGGGGAATGTGGTTATGCATAGTAGACACCATATATGGCCGCAATCGCCAAACTGCCGTCTCCCGTGTCTTGCGGCGGAAATCCCCAAATCTGGTTCCGCCGAGACGGTGCCTGCACGGACATACAGTTGTGAGTTTTTGGATAAAATGGGCTGCTCCAAGTCACTGCAACGTTTTATTATGGAGTGGCTGGCCGTGTTTGTCTGTCAATGCCAGCCGCAGCGCAGTCGATGGCCCGAACCGTTGTCTGGTGTCATTTTTACTGTATATGCCAAATTACAATCTAAGAATGGGAAAACCTACGTCACGATGAACATCCTAGTCTACCTTCACCGGCGGACCTTCACGCGACGCCGCCCCATTCAAGCTCCACAGGCGCAAGAGCGAGGGCGCTGATCACTGTAAGGAAAATGTTTCTACCAGTGACGAGCGAGCACACTCCATATGGTGACGATACACGTGTTTGCCTCGAGGAGGTTATCTAATGAGCGTAGTAGTATTTTTCCAAATAAATCGATTCATCAAGTTCATTCGCTCCTAACAGTTGAACTGATGATATCACGGATGCCCAATCCACAACAGTTGAGGGAACGGCGCTCCGCTTTCCCGTCCCAGGCTTCACGGTCGCAGAGCCAGGACGCGGCACTGATCGACCAGATTTCAAATTATGCTACTCAGATCAGTGGCAAGATTGCGTGGCTCACTTGACCACCTCGATGCGTCCTCGAGGCACAGTCTGGCCAGCCACCATTTCGTATAAAGGATGCTGACTTACAGTCATTCCCCTTTCATCCCTATCTGTTACTCTTCGCAAGAATGTCATACTACGACCCTTACTACACTCCCAGGTCTCGGCGAGCATCCTTGAGTTATGTACCGTCACCGACAGAGATGATGCATGTCAGTCGACGAATTCCCGTTCCTATACTTTCCGCTGACCTTTCGACAGACCTATTCTCAACCAGCATACTCTATGTATGCCTCCAGCAATCTGAGCAACCCTCATATTACATGTGCGATTTATTCCGCTACCTGAATTTGTTCTCAATGCTACGAACATCCAGCTTACGACGATCTTGCCCTCCACGATCCATACTACCTTGAACGTCGTTCATCTCTTAGCTCTTATTCACCTTTGGTCTCACCTATGGTCCATCCTCTGGCAGTCACTCGCCCCCGTCGCTCATCCTTAGTATCGTATGCCTCTCCCCCGGGCTACGTCGTCGATCCCCTCCGTCGGGGGTTTGGACGCGTCTTGAAATTTAAGCGCAAAGGCGCCTTCCGAGCAGGCATCACGATTGGGGAAGCACAGGCAAACGTTCGACTGTCTGATTCGGACTCGTTTACACTCCAGGACCTCGGTGTAGATATCAGAGGCAAGATCTATGTGAATCTGAGGGTAAGTCTCACTAACACGTGGTGACCCAAGTCTCGTTTATTTTTGCAGTGGCCCGGGTATCCCCCCCTCAACTACGAAATTCCAGTTGACGGATACGCCGGCTATATAGATATGCAATCTCTTGCCAGGCGGGTGGGCCGTGCTGTTTCACACTATCTTCAGGTTGCGTACCCCCATCAGGTCTGAGGTCATTTCTAACCCCGCTTTCGTCCACAGGCCAATGTGATACCGATCCGTTGGGATCGAATTGAGATGCAACATCTGGAAGAACTGTCGATCGGAATGTGGCATCTAAAAATGAGCACACAATAGAGGGGGTCGTCCAGTCCGATGTTTGATCACTTATCATTTTACGCCCTGCCCTAGCACCACCGGACCGTCATCTGATATATCCAGGGCCAGCTTTTCATGTCGACTGCTGTAAGACACCATGCCCAATGTATCAACCCGTCATTTAATATTATTTACCATTGCGACGAACTTGCGGGGCACTCGTAGAAGCGGGCTCTCACGATTCTGTGACGAGATAGCAGGTCTGTGACTCCGTAGGGCGTCCGGAAGCGATTAATATCTGCCAGCTTCGACTTCTGACTGCGGGGAGGCGGCAGGGAGGCGGCGCGCCACCTTTCCTGTGAAAGGGGCCGTCGGCAAGATGCGGGACAAGTTACGTACAGGGTATAGGGTGGACAGCCTTGTATCCAAACATACAAGGAAATTTTGATCTTGTCAGTTCCGTGCTGAAACTGCGCCTTGCAGTGTTGGATCGTACAAGGTCAACCACGACATAGCCAAATAAAAAAATTCATTTATTTTCTTCCTTCATGGTTTCGTACGACGAAACGGATATTGCTCTCGTCGAAAAGATACTTGGAAAGTACCATTCTCTCAATCACAGACCAATCGATGGGACCTACACTATTCTAGCGGCTCTTGCGCTGACTTCCCCCGATCCGGATTTCCCGGCGCAGATCATTGCATTAGCCACGGGATGCAAGTGTCTACCAAAGGATCGCCTACCGGAGCAGGGAGATGCTCTGCACGACTCGCACGCAGAAGTCCTCGCACGCCGTTCCGCACGCCGTTGGTTTCTAGAAGAGATCGGACGATCTGTCGTCCCAGGTGGGCACTCTCAGTGGCTCGCCAGAGACCGTGACGGGATGTTTAGCCTCAAGCACGGAGTTCGCGTGACCATGTATATATCAACGCCACCCTGTAATACGTCTTTACTCGCGTTAGAGGATGCTGACCATCACCCGCGATCAAGGTGGCGACGCATCGATGTGCTTTCTCGCGTCTTATCAAGACGAGGAGATGGCAAAAATCAAGGAATCTTCTGTTTTCGAGGCTTTACCGAAAGGCGTCGCCTCCAGAGGTCGAGACAATTACTCCTTGTTAGGAGTGCTGCGAACGAAGCCCGGGCGGGCTGATTCACTGCCAACGTTGTGCATGTCCTGTAGCGATAAACTCGCGCGGTGGAACGTTCTCGGGATACAAGGTTCCCTCGGATCTGCGTTCCTTCATCCGATCTACATTTCCAAGATAATCATTGGAGAAGTGCCTGAGCACTTACAACGGGATGTAAGGACTGACTGCGAAAGGGCCTTTTCGGGACGCCTGTCCGACGTCTCAGGTAGCTTCTCACTTGGATTTTGATGGTATCCGCTGAATCTCGACGACGCTAGCCCTACCGCCTCCTTTCCACGTGCACCAACCAGAAGTCATTTTTACGCCGGTTCCATTCAAGTTCTCCAAGCTATCGGTCTTCTCTTCTGGAACGGCCCGGTCATTCAACGAATGTAGCGGTCATTCAATGTCCATTTGATCCTTTTACTAAGACATCTTGTCCCATTAGCGCTGTGCTGGATCGCGGATTCATCCGTTCCGCACGAGATATTGATCAACGGCCTTAAACGAGGTGTCCCTCCGAAAGACCGCTTCAAGACAATGTTCAGGTAGGTCTGGCGTATATCCGATCCTTCGCTTGTCGCGCACCATTTGGATAGACCACAGCTCTCAAAATCGTTCATGCTCAAGCTTTACTGTGATACCGTGCTCCTCCTCCGCGGTGACGGTCGGTCATCTGGTCATCCGCCGTGTCCCACGAAAACATGTACATACTTTGAAGTAAAGCAAAGCATTTCACATTACCAAGCAGCGAAAGCACGCCTTCTAGGGGAAGGATGCACTTTTGTTGGATGGGTTACGAGTGGAAAACATTGGGGGTGCTTCACAGCTATGCCTCTGGACATGGTACAGGAAACGTCTGGGGGGGAAGCAGTAGCCCGGGGGACATGAGAATTATATTTCACAATCTAGGGTCGAAGGTAATACATAGACCAAACATGAAGGTGATATCATAAAGCATCATTAGAAGTCTCGTAATATTGCTCTACATCTAACAGCCGGATGCCACTGAAGGGCTATTGATCCTTCCTCTCTTCCTCAGCGTTGTTATCGATTCCAGCATCATCAACAGGAGGCAGTGCCTTAGGGTCTATAAAGGGTGTGTTTGCAAGTGATTCCACGTCCGTCAGCGGAGGGCTAGAGCGCCCGAAGCGATTGTTATTTTCGGCAAGTTCCTTGCGCAACGCCTCCAATTCACGTTCAAATCTGTGCATCGTTTATAGTCAGCGTACAAATGGAATGGAGGGCGGGGCTGTACACACTTGCGACCAAAGACTTCGATATAGAACCCTCCTCCATTCCACACACACACAGCAAAGATCAAAATCAAGAAGGTGCCACTCCACCGAGGGCTATCGTACAGCAGGTACACCGCCGGCAATTCCGTCAGGATAGAATACACTGAGATATACCGCATCAGTGTACGATCATTTGTGGGAACGAAAACAATACTTGCCGAGTTGACCTGTCATGAAGTATGCTTCGCGCTTGTCCGGGCGAGTCCTATCGAGCGCACGTCCTATTGCACCGCGCTTGTCGTTAAGAAGGAATGACAAGGACGTAGTCCTTTGCCCAGACTCGATCTTCGAACGTCGGTCTACATAAACAAACTAAAAGCATCGGAACTTAGCTCGTGTGCAACGAAATGTGGGTTGAGTGTCACCTTCCAGTACAACAGTTGCCAAAGAAGATCTGGCAGGAAAAAATTAGGGACGGTACATCAGAAATTCCACACATCAACTTACAAATAGCGCTACTGATGAAGAGCGCGCGTCCAGGATTCAAGTAAGGTAACGCCGCTAGTGCGGGAAAACGCTGTTCTGCCCCGGGATAGAAATGCCTATACCAATGTCACGGTCGACCACTAAAATATGTTGGTTGATGACCCACCGTATTACAGTGAATGTGAACGGGGAATAGATATGAATGAACAACGATGTTACTTTATCGGAGTCATGAAACACAAGGCTATTTCTCCACGTAATGACTGCACTCGCAAGGGGGCCATGCGAGAGGCAGTAGCACGCCATGAACAATGCCGTGTTGGAAGGAAGGAACCAGATGTAAATGAAGTTGAGGATTGTGACATAATAGCAGAGGTCGAAGAGAAAGTAATGCCAGAGACGCTTCTTGTAGGTATAAGCGCGAAGAGGGAGTAGGTACAACCCCTGAACGGTATATGCGACGTGGATCCACCTAGAATTGAGTGTCATCAGCACCTTTAGTTGCGAGTGAAGAAGGGTTCATACTCTGGGGCCATCCCAAACAAAAGTGCTGACACTAATAGTGACATCACACTAAAGAAGAACGAAACTTTGTCACGCGTCCGAACTACTTTCGCGGAATGCCATGATGACACCAGCGATTGCATACGCGCGGAAACCTGCATTGCGAGAATGAGAATGGCCTCCACATGTGCTAGTGACTCGATAAGCACCTTCAATTTGAAGTTCTTGATTTCACGGTCGAGGTTCTCCGTTAGCACATCGCCAGACTGCGCGCGTTTCTTGAGTGCTTCCTCGGCTTTCGTCTTGAGCCTATCGCTGTGTTTTTGGATCTGCCTCTGAAGCAGATCCAAGCGGGAATCAAAATATGTCTCCATAGTATCTGCGCGGGTGCGTTCATGTATTCTGTAACGGGGAAAGCACATTCTTCACACACCTAGCAAAGTAAACGCTCCAGTCCAATCCGAGATATCATCGCGGAGAAATCGTTCGAATGATGTAGAGAAGTAGCCCATGCCTGTGGAATTCTCTCTTGAAGGTGAGGGGGGCCGGGAGGCCATTATATGTGACGAGGACAATGGCAAAGCTTAGCGGGTCGTGGTCGTTGGGTGAGCGCAAAGTCTAAGCGAACGTGTCCGCTTTGACACTGCTTTGACGACACGCTTTGCTTAGTCAGCAGGTGGTAAGTTAACTAAGGACCCAACGATGAATTCTATTGGAGGGATATACATAGAGGTCTACACAAGGGAGAGGTCGCCGAACTTCTCTTTGTAGCCTAGAGACAAATTAGTGGCGTTCAATATACATGTGTACGTGGGTTTACCTGGCACACTGAATTTGCCTTTCTTCACCATAGTGTCAACAGTTTCCGCTAACCGTGGGTGAGAGTCTTCAAAGTCAGATACCTGCGAAACAAGATGTAAATACAAGTCCGTTGACATCGAGTGAAACCTACAGTCAAGTCCTCAAACGGACGTGCTTCCTCAATGTTGGCGAGAGTAGCTTGGAGGTCTTTCAGCTCGACATCAATTTTTTGTGCGGTCTCGTTGGCTTTCTCGACCTACGACATATTGAACGTGAGGTGACATACAGTTGGCGAAACTGCGACGACTGACCGCTTTAGCCTCAAACGTCTCAATGGCTTTGATGTGTGCATTGACGTCGTAAGTAATGGGCTTAAAGTCCTTCAATAGCTTTTCAGCCTCATCGATAATCGCAGTGTTTCTTAGGACAGAGCGATACTGAGCAAAGTCGATGGTAGTCGGTTGAGAGGCGTATTGTGCATGGATACGCTGGGCATCACCGTGCCGCTTTCGGAACGCCTGGAGAGCAGCAATTGTCTCTGTTAACAGTGACGATGAGCGTCCGCAAAGCATCTCCTATAAGGGTATTAACCTTTCCCCAGTCCAAGTGTTGTATACACTCGAGCAAAATCCTGTTCGCGTGGGATTTAACAGGACGCTGGAAAGTACATCTGTAAACTCACAACGGCGGCGACGGCTGCTTTGGATGCCATGACCTGATGAGAAAGGGTAAGCAAGTTCGGTGTAACAGGAAACAATGGAGTCGGTCGTACAGATGGCTCGGAATTGCAAGTCTTGGAGAAATGGGAGAGGAAGTAGTGCCGGGAACGGCCGACATATCAATATTTGTTGTAATTATTTATGTTTAAAAAATATCTACAATAATTAATGTCGACACCCGCATTGTCCTGAGAGTTCTCTCGAATGATGACAAACGTACATTGGGTTTCGAATCCTCGATGATACTCGATCCTTGCTCAGCGTATATCATTCACTGAGAGGCTGTGGTATAGAGACGCTGAGCACCTGTACTTAAGTACACATGTTGACCCCGTCGTGAGAGTCTGACACCAAGACCTTATCTCACTCGTTTGGTATAAGAAAACGACAAATGCATCTCCATTCTTACCTAAAGCTTCTGCAAAATCCCCTCCGTCGAGACTCTCATCAATGATGCTGGAAAGCTGGTTCAAGAAACTAATATCCGCGGCTCACAGCATCTGGCAAAACGCTCCTCCTGGCTCCAATGACGTACCTGTGCCAATATCTCGCACACTGCTCCACACCACATTGCACGGCCTCGTACTACTGGTAGCTCTCAGGGCATTAAAGTGGACGTGGACCAAGGCACATTCTGAGCCCAGCAACACTACCCTCTTCAAACCGGATGCCACCAAAGGTGAAGCTGAGAACAAAAACCGTGAGCACGGAGGTTAATCTGTTATCTTCGTATTGAAATGAGTACTCACCGAGTGCTTCAATTCAGAGTGGACTCCGCAGCGTTTTGACTATCCAGAGGTCATCCCTTGTGAGTTTGAGCTCAAGGATATGAAGCCTGTTCCATATCGTCCATTTCGGTGGGGTGAATATCAGTGAGTTTTCTGAACTTTTCACAATCTGCATCCCCCGTGCGATTTGTACTCTGTTAGAGGTGACGAGTCTAACTATGGCCTGGTAGTGTGACAATGGGCATTCGCACCATGCCTTGGAGTGAATGGATTGAGCTCGACTCCACCTACCAAGTCTACCAGCGCATTCGCAGTTTCAGACTTCGAACCCGCGGGCAGAATGTTGTACGGGTTTTACCTTTACGTGAAGACGACAGCCTCAAGGTGTCCGGAGGAGCTGAGGCTGGTATGTAATATCCATCTTCGGTCTGAATAGGACATTCGGTTGACCCAATATAATCTCCATATAGCAAAAGAATTGGTGTACGAGCTTGCAGAATATCTTTGTCGACGGTATCCGACGTCCTTCCGCGTTACCCGAATCTCATCTTCCTCTTCCTCTATTCCTTCCCTCGGCGGAGTCCCGCTCTCGTGGGACGGAAGTCTGCCGATTTGTTCTATTGAGGTCAACGATACCGGTGCCAAATTTGACCTGAGTATATTAGACGCTCTTCAAGGCGTGGAAATGGGGGAACAAGCTATGAAGATTGTAACTGGGCTGTGAGTCACAACTCCTGCATATATCATAACGTGTTGGTGAAGGTGGTGGCAGGGTCCAAGAAGACATTGCCATCATGATAGAAGGTGACTCGCCGCTCTCCTTCCGCGTGGCATTCCTATTTGTCGCGGTGCTTGCTGACTGCGGCGCGGCATAGGATCGGACGGGAAGTACTACTTCCAGGCTGGATCAATATGCACCCCAGGTTAGTGGGTACAACACGCACTTGGGTCAGCATCACTGATACGGTCCTTGCAACGTAATGTAGGGTTCTGGCGCATGGACGACAAAATTGGCATGTCACTGGATGAGATCCATATGTCAGGGAATGTGCCCCAGTGTAAGTGCTCCTCATAAGTTTATATTTGGCTCATTCGCTTGCGTTTTATCTCAGTCAAGGAGAAGCTCGAAATGAGCATGGAGCGGTTCTTCAGACGCATGCCTTTAGAAAAGCCGGTGATACGGAATAATTATTTTATACAGGTCGTCAAGCCTGCAGTTGGGGATTCAAGTGTGAACACTGGAGAGGAGATGGCACCTGACGTTGATCCGGAGGAACTGGGGTGGTCAGAGTCGACAAATGGACTCGAGGATGATTTTGTTCATGGGCACGGACACAGCGCTGAGCCAGCACCGTACCTTGAACCGGCTACACTTCGCGTGCGCAGCGAGCGACAGACGTTGCGGCGACTCCCACGGACAGGGGCAATCATTTTCGGGATACGTACGTATCTGTTCAAGGTGGAGGAGCTTGCACGGGAACGAGGTGTGGCAGGGCGACTGGCTAGCGCGGTCCGGAGTTGGCCAGATGACGTCGCGATTTATAAAGGGCGCAAGATGTATCGGGACATTTTAGTGAGATACCTGGATGAGTGTGCGAAGAGGGAGGGCGTTACTGGGCCAGAGGAAGGTATGCTCGCGTATCCTTTTTAGGTTAGCTGGCAATGGGGTGGTCGTGAGGCGTGGTGGTGTCGTGAGGAACTAGGGTCGATGGAGCGGATCACACATGAATTATGTATGTGTATACATGTGGGTCCCTGAGACAAGTCGTAGTGTAGGGTACTGGTATTGTAATACGCGTGTGGGGAGGAGGACGGGGGAGCGGTAGTGGGGATATGCGGGGGAATAAGGAGCGTGGAAGGGACGGAGGGTTATGACGTGCATCAGATCAATATCGGATCTGCGATAGGAAAAAAGAAGACATGACTGCCGCCATTTGAACTCCGCTTGAAGTCGAATATAACACGACTACGTCAGACGTCGTCATTCCTTCTCGCAACCCTCTACTCGGAAAACTTGCGATTGCGCACGGGCCAGCGAAGACGAGCACGATAATAGCAGTGGCCACGAAATTCGAGAACTGACTGAAACGCAAGTATCTGCGATCCCGCGCGAGTCCGAGCTGAACTGAATGTGTGTCCGACAGCAGGCTGTGTCGTCAGTGGAGTGTGCGTCACTGTCTCTCGACTGTCGTCATAACCGCCCCTTCCCACTACGTCGTTGTCGTCATCCATGCCTTCCACTCCAACCAAGAACGGCGAGTCCCCCTCGGCCGAGCAACAACAGCATTCACACCGGCAGTCCCTCCGGCAGACTCGCTCTGACTTTGATTTGGAGCCCAACCCCTTCGAGCAGTCCTTCTCCCGCCCCTCGCATATTCGGCACACTTCTGCATCCCGCCGAGACTCCGCCAGTCCCGCCTCCAACCACTCTTCCCAGCCCGACAGACCCCCCTCGGCATCTTCCATCTCTCACCCCAAGAACGATGCCGGCCGCTCATCCCCGCGCACCGTCCTTCCCCCGGTGGCTTCAATTGCCTCCCCCTCCGATCAAAGCTACAACTGGCAATTTTCCACGTCCCTCGCCAACTCTCTCCGCGCCGGCCCGCTCTCCCCCGCCATGCTCGCCGGTCCACAGCAAGGCTCCGACACTGTCCCCCATCTGCCTTTTGACCCCGCCTCGTTCCGTACCGGTCTGACCCCCCGAACCGGCCTCACTCCCCGCACAGGACTCACTCCAGGTACGGGGTTAACTCCCCTCGTCGGCGGGCCAGTGTCTTTTCCTCCTCCCTCCCCCAACACTGCTGCGTTCCTTGCCCTCATGAACAACGGTTCTGGCTCTGCAAACGCCACCATCACCCCAAACACACTTTCGGCGATACACGGCGTACTTGGCAACTCCTCTAACCAATACACTGCCGCAACACATGCCCCTGCCACGAGTTCTCATCTCTCTACCTCAGTTACAGCGAACCAAGATAATGACGCTGCTTATATCAGCGGCAACAATGCAACAAGTACTGCTGCAAATGGCTTGTATTTGCTATCGCAAGCCCACCAGGAACTCACGAAACGTGAGGAAGCCCAGGCACGTGCCAACGGCGCAGCAGCTGTGCCTGTGAATGGCCGCAGGGGGACGAAACGCAAGTCTTACGACACGGGCAGCCCTCCGCCTGTCGCACGGGCCGCGGCGCCCCCGACAGCTCAAACCAAACGTACACGGGCGAACACCGTGAATAGCGTCAGCACCGGTAGGGGTCGAGACTCGGGAGAAGAAGAGGAAGAGGAGGAAGAGGAGGAAGAGGAAGAGGAAGACGCAGTTCACCAGCATCAGCACCACGGTACCAAGACTAAACAGAGAAAACCAGAGACTGAGGAGGAGAAACGCAGAAATTTTTTGGAACGCAATAGACAAGGTCCGGATTTTCATACATCTGCTCACTGTATAGCGTTTTGAAATCTTTCCAGCTGCACTAAAATGTCGCCAACGGAAGAAGGCATGGCTAGCTTCCCTCCAGACCAAAGTCGAATATCTCACCACAGAAAACGAGCGGCTCGCGTCTGCACTTGTGTCTTCGCGAGAAGAAATTTCCCGACTCTCAGCACTCGTTGGCAATAGTGTTATTGGACCAGGAGGGCCAACTGTGGGTCCTGGCATCGTACCATCAAACGCAGTGAATGGAGTTGTGTCCAATGGACAGCCTGTCAGCATGAGCATGAATATGGCTTCCAAGGGCGGAGGTGCTGGCGGTGCCACCACCACGCGAGCGTCTTACGGGTACTGACTCGCTCATGGCAATTCAACGTTGAGTTGCTTCATGCTTGTCGCATGCATCATTGTCGGTGAGTCGCTTGCATAGACAAAGCGTTGGTTTTAACTGATCCACCTAGGAATGCTATATTACACTCACCAGCTGAGATGTCTATACACGAAAAATACTACCTTCGTGCTGGCTTCACTCATGCCTGTAATTTCGTCCTTGATCGCCATCACGCACAATCGCCTCCGCCATACCGTTGTATTGTTACCTGCGCTTCGCACGGAGTGTTGAAACGCTGCCTAGCGCATGACTCGTTCCATGCGCTCTCACCCGCATGATGCAGTGGACGACGCTTGCGTGAGACCGTATGTCCCTTTCGCTTTCTCCACTGTCATGTTATGTGTTCGCATGCTCTTGGATCCCACACGAAACTTGACACATAAAGAGACGTGTACACTATGTACGATACGATCAGCAGTATAATTTCTATACATCTTACACCCGAGTAACTTTTCGCCATTCATATGACGTAGGTTCGTCGTCGGCTATGTTGTTTCAAGAGATGATGTAAATGATGATGACGTTGACGTTGATGGTCCCGATGGGCCACGCTGAAACAGCGTGGCAAGTGCCACACGTCGACGATACGTTCCCGATTCCTCGACGTGCCCTCGACGTGGATGACGAAAAAAGTATCCAAATACAACTGCATTCAGTAAGCCCCACGGAGTCTAATGCAATCCGAGGAAATACAGGTCGTGGAATGGGGGATGCTAATAAGTACGTACATACATACCAACACGCTTCTTGTTATTTGGTTCCGTCGCATGACATCATGACGATGAGGTGAGGAAGGCGTAGTTCTCTACGGACCGGATCTCGGGTGCTCCAGTTACGCTGTCGTGACTGTATACGCCCTGTACCTCCTTGGCCACGTTCTGCTTGTGCGCAACCAGTGCACACAATGCGGCTTGGGGGAACGATCATGAGATGTACTTTAAGCGTACGACTTAGACCGACTTACCTCCAGCGCCGCTACCGTCTTTCGCCAGACCGATATCTACACGGCTCTCGACCTTCGAGCCGACCAGAGCGCCCAACGTTTCCCGCATTGTAGTCTCGAAGCGAGGATAGAACTCGACCAAGCTAGGTTGTACAAGGAAGAAGCGATCGGTCAACCGTTCAAGCGCGAGAAAGCGAAACGAACCTTCCATCTACGCCAACACCAATTCTCTTTCCCTCGTCCCGCAAGGGAGCGGGGTCCAGTGCGTCGCTCTCGACGCAGTGGGCACGACCCGTCTGCACCAAGATCGCAGCTACGGCACAAGCGCTCAGGCGTGCTGCCCGTGTGACCACCATCCCGCAAATTTGCCGGATAACATCCGCATCCGCTAGCGAGACCGGGGAGGCATCGGCAAAACCGAGGCGTTGCACGATAACACCCCGTACGTGGTTCAATTTCTCCCCGTCAGAGGTGCCAGTCTTGCCAGAAGCAAATCTCCCAATTCCCTGCCACGCTTCCTCAATCTCACTCAATACCGCCGTATCAAGCCCCCATTGTTTATTCAAGGTCGGGGTGCAATGGCCTCCGAAAAGCAGCGATTTTGGAGAAGCATCTATAAGGCTAAGAATGATGTTTCGGGCAATTTCTCCAAGATACATTCCCGAAATGAATTTCTCGAATGCCTGGAAGCGAGGATTGATAGATTCACGATCGAGCTTGTTATCATATGGTGTCGTCGGGAGGGCGGACCGCTAAAGCATTGAACAGATCATGACGTGGACAATCCCATATAATAGAGGGAATGGGCGCACCGTATTATTGAAAGCCCCCCATTCGGTGTTGACGATCATATAACCACCCTCTGCGGCCGCTGGTGCATTTCCGAGCTTTGTGACATTGGCTACCTCCTCCACGTACGCGCCGTTCGTCCCGGTACCAAAAATGGCGCCAAGGATGCACCCGCCTGACGTGTACGCCCTTGATAGAAGGGCACCAACAGTCTGCAAACACCTTATCTCAGTCAAGACCATCACGTGAGGCACGAATTAGGACGGAACGGAGAATTATGAATCAGGGAGAGCCGAATATGCGGATACTGACGTCGTTCACGAGCGCGACACATCTGACATGAATATGTTTGCTGTCAAACGCATCCTGAAGGAGCCTGACAACATCCTTTCCAATGGCATTTTTGGCTGAGAAACCTTTTGTCCAAGTGAGGAGCGTGCCAGAATCGAGAGCAGTTTGTTCCACGGGGAAAGAGAATGTGAGTGCGAGAGGAATGTACGACGAATCAGAATTGTCTCCAAGGATGGCGTCATGGAATCCGTTGGGAGCAAGTGACGGTGGGATGGCACTGGAGGGTGAGCCGGAGTCGGTGAGGAAAGTATCAACGGAGTCGGCGAGATAATCTTGAAGCGGCTCGTCATAGGTTGCGGTAGAAAACGTCAAGCGTGCGTACCAAAAAGTGTGGTTACCTCTCCCGTCTTTAATGCCTCGGAGACCTTGTATTTCTGCTGGCGGAGCGAGAAAGTCTTATCACCATGCAAGGTCACCTCGCATACGCGCCTGGGTTTTTCATGCAGGAGTGATAAACAGTTTGAGTATTAACGTACAAATTAGTGCCACCCAGATCAAGGGCCAGAAAAGTGCTGTTGGGCTGCATGAGCATGGGAGCACGGGAAGAAAGGCGAGACATACCCAGTCTCGGAACCATCTGGAACTGACTTGACGAACGTGGGACTGAGGGCCGTAAATGCGAGTTTGATCGGCAGCGATGATAAGCACGCACATCATAGCCATGGATTGACCATAGCTAGCGAGTCCCTCAGCGGCCTCGCTTAGGAAGGTTTTCGTGATACTTAAGAGGGTGTCCTCCGATAAAGTGAACTGCGCGCGAATGGTGTCGAGCACATCCGTCTGAGAGTGTGAATACAATGCAAATGTGGGCGCCATGTCAATGGCGTCGTGAAGTCGGAAGAAAGAGAGTGGTTTATCGGGCACTCGCGGGGGAGCTTAGATATAGTAGCGGGTGGCTGTTTTAGGTAATCGACGTCATGACTGTTATTCCCCACAACAAATTCGTCTGACGGTGAGCGTGCTATTCAAAATCAGATCGGAACCTCACCGGTACCGTCCACGCTCTCGTGGCCCGTCTTCCAGTCCTCTATCTAATCGTCTTCGCCCTATCCGTACGGTGGAGGTCGTCCCCATCCTGATCCAGTATCGTGTGACAGCCGGTTGCAGTTATCGGATATGTTTTAAATTGTTCAGGCAATCAGTGCTCGGAATTACAGCGTGTCCCTGCATCCGGGTATATCGATATCCTTGACACCTTACCTTGGTTACTACTATGTACTAGTTCTCTTCGTCAGATTTTTTCTTTTGGAACAGGTAGGGTTATTTTTTCCTTCCTTACTTGAAATGTTTTGGACACAAAACATCTTAAGGCACCCAATCAAAGCACTCGGATCAGTGAAAAATACATATATATTTGAATATTCAGTCAGGAAATATCGGGTAATGCATTGTCAGTTTTTCAGATTTCAAGGAATCGAGGTTCTAAATCAGAACCGTAGTAGTTACACGCCCTAAAGTTCGCGGTGTCCTTATCATCTTCCAAAATGGGTGAAGCACAGTTACATAACTCCTGTATTGCGAGTCCATCCTGTACATTTTTTGCTTGAAAAGCCCGCCTTCCCTTCCCCTCGTTCTCCACCTCCTTTGTTGTCCGACCGAGTAATGTCTCCTCCGCATTCTGGAAAGGGAAAAGATTCGGGCACGGCGCGTGTCCTTGGCTCAGGTGCATCCGGTGAGCCCCCTCCAGTTACCGAATGGACGTGCAGCAATTATTGACCGAGGGACGTTTACATGCAGGTGTCGCCGAGCTTCTGGTATTCCACCCGGTGGACACAGTTGCGAAGCGGCTTATGAGCAACAAGGCAAAGGTGACGCTGCAGTCGTCCATGCCATCCATTCCTCAGTTGACCCTTCCCAAGTTCTCGTTCTCAACACTCAACAGCGTCCTCTTCCGTGACTACGCCACTGCCCCTGTCGGTCGTAAATTCCTGTCCCTCTTCCCGGGCCTTGGGTATGCAGCCGGATACAAGATCTCCCAACGGATATACAAATTCGGTGGGCAACCGTGGTTTAACGACATCATCTCGCGGAATTACAAGGACCATTTCACGAGTGCGTTTGGCGAGCGGATTGGAAAGATGATGATGCAGGCCAGCGCTGGAAGGTACGTCGTCGCGTCAGTTTGCGCTTTTTTTTTGCCAAGGGCATGACGTCCTGTGAAACAGCTTGACAGGAATAGGCGAAGTGGTTCGTCTTCGCGACTCTTGGGAGGTTGTGTACGTACTCACGATACTTAGGTTCTCCTCCCTCTTGATGCGCTCAAAATCAAACGCCAAGTAAATCCGGAAGCATTCCGCGGACGCGGTGTCCTCCGGATATTCTTGGAGGAGGGTACCACACTCTACCGTGGCTGGGGCTGGACAATGGCCCGCAATGCTCCCGGCTCGTTCGCAGTATGTCCCTTCATCGTCCGCTCAGCTCACCACTCAGTATTTTGCTATCTAGCTCTTCGGTGGATCGGCTTTCACGAAGGAGTATGTGCTTGGCGTGGCAGATTATTCACAAGCTACATGGAGCCAAAACTTTATTGCCTCGGTCGCGGGTGCCGTCGCCTCCATCGCGGTCGCTGCACCGCTCGATACTGTCAAGACGCGCATCCAAAATGCCAACTTTGAGCAAAAGGTGCCTGGGTGGACGG